>OY730192.1:59283600-59493631 GCA_963422505.1 Pseudognaphalium luteoalbum | reverse complement strand
TTAGAAAGAAGGGTCGAAGTTTTTGGCCTGTAGCTTTACCCGTCCCCCCCTTCGTCGGGCGGTGCTTTTTTGGGGGGTGTTTTATAATAAGTCAAGTCAAGAATCATAATCGAACTGGAGGAGCTTTCCAGGATGGCTTGATAAGCAAGCAAGCAGTTATGTAGGCGCCAACTCCCAGTTCTTTCTATTCTTTCTTTTTTATCATCAAAAGAAGATTGCTGGAAGAATAGAGATCCGGTCTTTCGTTTGCAACAAGGTAGCCATAGGGAGAACGTGTGGCTGGATTGAATCCTATACCCTCAAGTTCTTCAAGTCCGGATTCATAGATAAGCCCCCTGGACCTATTCTGATTCTGAATTATCCGTCGCTACGCTGTTCCCAAGGACTAGCAGAATCGAAATAGCGAAATTCTTGGGTCAGCTCAATGGGTTAGAAACCACACGTATCTCTGGATCAGAATTTTCACCTATTTGTATCTATTTAGTGATCAGTCTGCTAGTTTCTTTGCAAAAGGGGGCTAGGGTGAGCTGAGGGGGGACAACGTAAGTGAGCGAATGTATGTAAGCCCAGTCAAACACACGCACTATTCCTCCCCACTAAAAAAGCGATTGAGAATCTCGAGAACCTAAACAAAATGCAGAAGTGAGCGTACCCCAAGGCTCTCCTCTCTCCTTCTTTTTTAGCCAACACCATCAACCCCATTTTTCACCTTGAATGGGTCAAAGCCAAAAATATGATTAAGTAGCATTTACTTACCTTCTTCATCGAAGGCTTCCATTGATAGGGAACTGTTCTTTCGAACTTCTTTTTTAGCCAACACCATCAACCCCATTTTTCACCTTGAATGGGTCAAAGCCAAAAATATGATTAAGTAGCATTTACTTACCTTCTTCATCGAAGGCTTCCATTGATAGGGAACTGTTCTATCGAACTTCTCCTAGAATAGTTTCCGGTGCGAAATGAAATTCATAGGATATATATATGATTAATTCAAAGGATAAATAGAAATATTTTATAGGATTCTTTAGTAATGAACAAATAGGTTTGATTATGGCACGGTCACTATATCTTTTCTTTTTCTTTATCTCTCCTCTATGGAAAGAAAGTCAGCTGTGGATATAGACTAGGCTAAGGGGCGGACTTCATCTCTTCTATTCTCTTCACTTACACCTTACACTTCTACTGAGTTCAAATCCAATAGTAGGTAAAACCGACCGAAAGCCCCGCTTTTGCCATCATGACAGCAAGCACGGACTGGCAGCAAGGAGTCAACTAGAAAGGGTTTAGCTAATGGAGATATTAACTCTTCCGGGAACAGTAACGCGTAAACCATGTCAAACCAAGACCGATCAATATCCGAACGGAACGGATTTGAACTTCTCCGTCTTTTTTAAGGAGTCCTAAAACGTAATCATGCGTTGGCTGACCAAGCCCCGTACAAACCCCAAGAAGTGTTTGACGACTTCTTGAGCCAAGAGCGGGACCAGATAGACCTGCTAGACGAAGACATTCTAGCACAAGACAAAAGGGAACTGGAATTTTTGCAGGGAGTAAGGAAAAGGCTCAACAATAACGGGCCCGCCCTTGTAACAAGTCTTTTTCAATAATGAATTTCGTGATTCTAGTGTTTTAGCAGAAACGCGTAGCCCCTATTAGATTAGACGGAGCTTCGTTGGATGGAATAAAAGCACAATAAGTTGCTTTACAAAAGGGCGCTGAGCAATTTTGATCTCTTGTTGGAAAGGCGTAGGTAGGAAGCCACCAGCATGGGTACTCAAGATAAAGATCAAACCAATTTGAACCGCTCACATCACAGTAGTAGTAGCGTAAAGGCCGTAAGCCGGGGGGCGAATTCGCTCCTTGGTTTGGTAATGGCTTAATCTATAGATAGAAAGCCCTATGATGGGAAACTACCATGTTAGGTTTGGAGAGAGATAATACCGGTTATATAATAGGGGGAGCAGATGCAAGATTTTTCTTTCAATAGCCGGCCAAATGACTATAGGATCATCGGTCTACTCTACCCCAATTCACCATTTCGAACCTTATACTAGGCCTCCTCTTTTTCGATGACTTAGGAGTGAAATTATCTTCTCGCAATTAGGAGTCAGTGGATGACATCCCATTCTACGAGTTTACTTACGGCTGGAGTAAGCAGAGAGTCAAAAAAGTCCAGGGAAGCTTTTCAAGTAGGATTCGAACCTACGCCCGACTAGTCAGTTACCAGCCGACCGCTCTACCACTGAGCTTGAAATAAAAAAAGGGGTTTTCCGGTGATTAAGGTAAGGTAACAGCAGGTACAAGCAACTTGACCGAAGGGGACCAGCGCTTCTACTCTTCCACCGAGGAACCGTTCGCAACGAGAAGCAAGGGATGTCGTGAATGGTGGGAGGAGTCGACTGAACATCTCAGCCATTGGCGGGAATTTCGCCCGCATCCGATCCCCAATTCTTGTTCACCCCGGATGATCGTGTTGGGGGAATTGTGACCTCGTACAATTGTGTCGGGTGAGCAACAGCCGCTTCGTCACAGTACTTACTTATGGGCTAACAGGTTACGTGGGAAATGAAAGCAAAATTCGTTCGGATCCTCCCACATGTTCAATCTTTTTTTAGCGGTTTCCCCAGAGATCTTTATCATTAATGCGAGCTTTTTTTGCAAAAGACCCTTTCTTTCTAGTACTGTAAGCTCAAACGACTCCTTCTCCAAAATGTCCCTATAATGGTGAACATCAATAGCCGCATCCAAGTTCTCCCATAAGGAGTACCCTGTTTAAAAAACCGAAGCTAAGGAGAAAGAGAATCACTCGACTAAGAAGTCAGTGTTGGAGGGAGGGTATTTCTTGACTTGATTCTCTACACGATCAATCTCCATCGATTGTGTAATTATGAGTTTTTATGCCATATTATGATCTAGTTCTGACAAGTCAATTACATGTTTTGGTTTTGTATCCACCCAATCTTCTCCACCCGGCACAACATGTTTATTCTTGGTAGCGATTACAGTCTCTTTCCCAGGGTCAGACTACCCCATAAGAGAAGAATAACGTAGTCAAAGTAGGCCAAGTACGTAGCCTTTTCTGAAACTCTTGGGAGAAGGGCTTTAGGATTAGAAAAAGGCCTAACTGCTGTTGAAGGAATAGAGGCTGTTTCGGCTCTTGGAGTAAGGGGAGGCAAAATGAATTCCAAACCTGGAAAACTGCTATCAACAGCAATGGCATTCTAGGGGAATAAAAGGTTTGGTCCTATCCGCTTTTAGAGTGATCGCAGACTTAAGTAGGTCCCTGAGAGTCCTCGCTCACAGATATTTACGACTTCCCCTCGAAGGAAAGCCGCAGGAAGCATCTCAGCGAAGTACTGAGGGCAATTGGAAAGGAGAAAATTAGTATTTGGAAACGCATCAAGGAGCTACCCTAAAAGTGGTATATTAGGGTATAGTAGGCGAGCGAGTTAGCGAAGATGCTTAGGCTAATAGAAAAGAGAGCGTCGGTGCGTAGCCTTCATTCTACTACGCTACGAAAAGGTTACGAAATCACCCGCAGGAGGGTCAATTAAGGTTACTGTTCAAATGAGTGAAGTTATTGAATTCTAAGTCAGAGTGTAGCGATGTGATTCTCCAAAGAGGAGCACGAGTGAAACAGGGCCAGTCTGGATAGTTGCTTAAGTAGGGTCAGGCAGAACCGTTGTTGCCTGATGGGAACTTACCCCATATTGCTATCAATGTCTTCATGTCGCATGACCTCTTAACATTACACCACTGAATCCCCAATCCTCTTCCTTTTTCTTTTTCTAAAAAAAATGACTGATTGGTCTGCTCAGCAAACGTACAAAGTGGACCGCTGTTTGGTTGACCCCACTGTGCTGGGGGACCAAGCAGGGCATAGCTAGCGGCATAGGAGCCGAATCGGTATCAGCGGCTTCGTGCCACACTGGAATGATCCAATATTTGGTTCCGCACGTTCCACCACTTCTCCGTTCATTTCCAATACTAATCGTGAAACACCATGAGCAGCGGGATGTTGAGGTCCGAAATTCGAAGTGAAATATTTTGATTTGCCCCATGATAGATGGTTCAACCACGCCCGGTTCCACGAAATGATTGAGAACTACGACAGGGTCGAAATGCATTTGGTTCTTTGTCTTAAATAAGTATTGCATGACCAAATAATTCAAGGAAGGGCGCACCGCAGGGAGGGTCAGGCTAAATAAGCTCAATGATCTCTTTCTTCACTTCGATAGGCCGGTACAGCACTCCACGTGGTTATATTCATACATGTTCCGACTCGCCGGTCATTATGGATCTAGTGGCATGGCGGGGAAAAAGAAAAAAAGAGGGGGAGCAACTACGAAGCTTCGTAGACTTGACAAGTTTCTCCGCTTATAGAATATAATGAAGCAAGCTAGCGAATCTTCTAGTAGCGAAGGAAAGGGCAGTACTTATTCAGTCTAAGATCGAACGTGGTTATTGAATCTAGATAGGTTGAGGAATGCGAGTGGAAGGAGGTGACTTTCAAAGAGGCATTCGATCCCATCATCATTGACTTATGCCTCCTCAACCTATCTGGAGTTGGTCTTTGCCGAGAAGTCAGATATTATTTACGGGATATAAAGTCCGTATAAGAAGATCGCCCGAGAGGGGGCCACTAAATGCTAAATCGGATATTGTCTCCGAAGATATACGTATATCAATCTTCTCCAGCCAATGACATATAGAAATGGACTGAAAGAAAGCTCGCTCATAACAGAACTCCCCTCTGTAAGTGACAGATCTATCACTGTCGGTTCAGTCAAGTTCATATGCTTTCCAACATGGGAGTAAGGGGAGTTGGTAGCATTCCCCTGGCTTTCCATTTCCAATAAGTCTGGGAGAAACTAGAAGGATAACTCTACTTCCTTTCCACAACAGTGTTGGTATATGCTCGAACGGACCTGATTAAGTATATGCTGACCGCTCACCCCTCTTTAGACGATAAAGCCTTCTTTTACATCCCATCCCCTAGACAAATCAATAGGAACTAGGTGGGAGGAACTGACTTGACTGGTTAAATTCCGGTATTTAGTCATTCTACTGACAAAGAGAGGGGACCCAGCCCTCTAACGTTGCGTGAGGGGTGCAACGGGATGATCTCATGGGGCAGATTTATTAGAGAATGATGTTAAGTAGCCCTCCAACCATTGGCATATCCAGGCCCGTCAGGGTGCTTCTAACACCTTATTGCGTCAATCTTCCCTTTATAGCTTTTTATACTCCACTCGTTCCCTTTCTTTCCTCTCCCGAGCTCGAGCTATTTCATTCCTTGGGTTTCATCCCTCATATGTTACTATTGGCTCTTCCCCAATGAAGAATAGGCCCAAGGGAGAACCGCAATCCACGTGGTATAGCTGCCTTCGGAGAAAAGCAACTAGTACTACAGGACAAGCAAATCACTTTAGGAATCACCTTGAAGGATCCTCTTATGGTGAAATGCCTGAATGTTGCTAGGATATCCCTCCTCCCCCCCCCCCCCCCCCCCCCCCCGTTGACTTTTCCTCTCTCCTATAGTTTGTGCTTCCACCCAGGCTTTTCCTTCTATTTTATAGAGACGAAATTCTTCTAATAATTCATGTAGAAAGGTGATGTGAGAAACCATCATGCCAGAAGACAATAAGCTGATTCATCCTGGTTTGATCTGAACGGATCTTGTTGAATGAATTGATCCATTGTTCTATGCCTTACTTCTTAGTTCATTTTTTCCTACTTGGACCCGCCGTACTTCCTTTGACTACTCCTGAGATATAGTGGAAACATTTTGTTATGGTGGAGAGTGGGGAGTGAAAACACCAATGCAGCAGAGAACGACCACATGAATCGAGCATAACAATCTTATTGGAACTTGAAAGAGAAGTGAATTTGTGAATGCCTAACTGAACGTTCAAGATTGGATTCAGAAGTTGCGGCGACCGGAAGGGAGGCGAGCATTGATTTCTACTAGAACAAGTCCGCTGCGAGCCGAGCGAAAAAAATGACTCAACCGAGCCGAGGCACTATTCACCAAGTGGAACTATATACTATCTTTACTAAGCCCACCACCCCTTCCCCTATACCTGGTTGCTTCTCGCTCACCAAAGCGTAATTCGTTTCCCGGGACTTCTAGCCCGGATTCTGACTGAGAGGTGTGAGAGAAAGACAAGCAAGCCCCCAAAGGCACGTGTCGTTGGCTTATGCCTATACTGAAATAGATGTGAATGATCGTGAAAACTCTTAAAATCCTATTCAGTCTGATTAGATATGTCACTGAAAGAAAGTGATTTTGTTCCCTCTTTTTTTTTAGGATTCCGTGGATGGGCCGGCCCATCCTAACATCATTTATGAGGAGCCGGACAACGAAGCCTCCTCCTCAGATAAAGATGTCTCTGACGTAACTCTCCCGACAATAAAAACTTTATCTATTTCTATTTTTGTTTTTTGACGGGTTCGGTCAGGAGGAACAAAAGAGAGATGCTTTCTATCAGTCAAAAGCAGATACCGCCCCCCATGCTCCTACGGTCCGCTTACCGAGGAATAGAAAGGAAGGACCCGGGGACAGAGCAAGTTGGGTAGGCTACCTTATTTATTCAAGCCTAAACTAGGAATGGGCTAATAGCAATAGCAAAAGAAAGGTTAAGGCGGTGAGGCGAGGTAAAGTGACTTAAAGTAAGAATAAAGTTATGATGGTGGAAATTATGGGGCAGCCGCCCTTTCCTAAAAAACGTCCAACAAATACAGCCGTCCCAAACAGAGGAAAGGCATTCTCTTGGGAGAAGCCCACCAGCTTACTATAGTAAGAGAAGAGGGCGCTATTTAACAGTGGTAGGGGGTGCAAATTCAACCATTTCCCCAGCTTGAATCTCGTTCAACCCATAAACACGTGCAATCCCATCTCCAACTGAGACCACTCGACCAATCTCATCCACTTGAAAATTCGTGTAAAAGTTGCTAATTCTACTTTCTAATAGAGTCATTAGTTCAGCAGCTCTCAGACAGAATTCCATGATTCTACTTATTTTGGATGTAAGGGGGAATACCGCTTTCAATTTACACATATGGAGCACTGAGTTACTTACGGTCTTCTTATATATCAGATTGTTACCTTCTTGTCTTAGGCTTGCAACTTCACTTACTTTATGGCCTTGCCGCCTTTTTCTAGCAGAAGCTAAGCGCTTGAAAAGCGCGCTAAGAAAGGTTGCTTCTGTCACCACACTTTGAAAGTGTTTAGAGTCTATTAGTGTGCAATGAGTGAATAGCTAAAAGAATAAAGTGCTTTGATTATCTAAAATCAAGTGGTATAGTAAGATAACCATTCTTACCACAATTGAATAATATGTCTGTCATTACGTGTGACTATCTCCACTATAGAAAAAAAAGAGGAAAGAACTGAATTTTCAGTAGGGTATGGGATAGAATCCACCATAGATTGCGGAATTTGTGAGATGTTTCCTTGCGAAAGCCAACGGAGTCTGTACTGTAACTCAACCTTCTCATCCATGGAAGGATTCTTTATTCGATGATAAATGTCAATCGAGGGCGGAGACAGAGTTGTCCCCCAATCTGAGATATTAGCGAGATTAGCTACACGTCACTTAACCTAAAGAAAGGTCGACCTGAGGAAGCCCTTTTTAAGCTGATAGGAGAACTTCACTTACTAAATTTCTTGAGTAGCGAGAATCTTTCCTCATATGGCAAGCGCTACCCGTCGCTTGCACTACATTGTCTGATGATAACCTTGCCTGACCGCTTTCGCTCTTACTGAGCTGACCGTCGCACTTGACTTCTATATCCCATTATCCATAGATCTCTTTCCTTATCATTGCCGGTCTAAGCAGAAGGTTTCTAAGTCAGATGTCTGGTGAACACATTCGTAATGAGTATGGGTCTAGTAGGTGTACTAGGAAGGAAGCGAGGTACTGCGTTTATCGTCGACAAGGCAAGTAGTGGATCTTTATAATCAATGATATGGGAGACAGTCAAAGCATCAGTCTCAACATCAAAAGAAGAAAAGTACACCCGAAAAAGACCATAGGAAGACCTCCTGCTAAGGGAAGGCAAGACAAGAACTATCCCCGACGTAAAGAAGATTAGATTGACTTATGCCCTGCTTTAGGCACCTCTTCCTTCATGTCCTAATACTCCTCCTTGGTTTTATAGTTGTTGCTTGGACATTAAGGGCAGTTGATTTTCTTTGAGACCTTTAGGGCTTCTCTTAGCTGTTAATTGCCCTTGCCTTTGGCTGCTGTGGCTTGTAGTAGCATTGTCTGTGTCGTTATAGCTGTTGTAGTCAGTTTTTTATGATTGAATCTCAGAGGCACTCTTATCATTTGGTAGATCCAAGCCCATGGCCTATTTCGGGTTCTACGAACGTCAATCAGCCATCGCCTTCTTCCTCCTTGTATACCTTTTTACTATCTCTATACTCGTCGTCAGCGCTTGGCACCTTCCTGGCCGTCCGGGTATTGCTTTTGAGACAGATTTCCTATCCAATTAGGCATTTCCTTTGCTTTTAGATCCGAGTTTCAACCATAAATACCATATTCTTGGAGCTTGGTGCAAACCATATAAAGCTTTGTTAAGCCTATATACTCTATCAGGATCCTCTGGATCTTCAAATCTAGGTGGTTGGCATACATACACCTCTTCCTCAATAATTCTATAGAAAAATGCACTCTTCACATCCATCTGGTATACTTTAAACCCTTTGAATGAGGCATAAGCTGAAAACAATCTTATAGCTTCTATCCTTGCTACTGGAGCAAACACCTCATCATAGTCAATTCCCTCTTCTTGAGTATAACCTTGTGCTACTAACCTATCGTTGTTTATTTTTATCACAATTCCTCTCTTATCTTTCTTATTCCCAAATACCCACTTTGTGCCAAATTCTCTCTTCCCCGTTGGAAGATCCATTAAAGTCCAAACATCTTGCAGCTTGAATTGAAGCAACTCCTCCTGCATAGCTTCAATCCAGCTTGGATCTTTCAAAGCTTCTACCACCTTCTTTGGTTCCATCTAAGAAAGCAAGCAGACAAATAAAGAAGTATTGCAATATTCTTCGATGTCTCTTGTCCGTTGCCTTGTTTGAACAGCATAACCAATCTCACCAATTACATTCCCAAGTGGATGATCTATGTGAGCAATGTAATGTGATGTAGGTGTAAATGGTATTTGAGACTCCAAATTAGTCTCATTCTCATCCATCAATATGCTTGTTTTAGTCAATGATAATCTGGATGGTTCTTGATATTCTTAATCTTCAAATTCCTCTTCCGCTTAACTATCTTCTTCCAATGGAGTCATATTTGGAGCTGGTGGATAATCACTTGATGATATAACCTTATCATTATCACCAACACTTCCTTGTGCATCTTCTTCATGTACCTCTGTATACACTTGTTTTAACTACCTTGATGTACCAACATCTGAACCTCTGTAAATGTCTAAGTGAAGTTGATTGAAGTATCCCTAGTGGATCAACTGTCCAGATTGGAAATAGAACATATTCCCAGGAGTTATCTTGCCCCTTCTTTGTCATAATTGGTTAACCTGTACCTGCACTTGATTGCTCATAAAAATATCTAAAAGAATAGGTTAGAGCATCAATATCAAACAACCAATCTGGACCTTTTTCCACAACATTAACCGTCTGTTCATTAAAGGTCAAAATCATGGTTTCCTCCACTATCTTACTTCTTCCATTGAATACTCTGTAAGCTTTGCTTTGGGTTGAGTATCCAACAAAGAATCAGTCATGTACTTTGCTATCAAACTTTCCTTCGTGGTCTTTGGTATTTAAGATAGTACATGGACACTTAAATGGTTTAAAAGGCTAACCAATGGTTTTCTTTTGAAAAAAAATTCATATTGTGTTATGTTGTGAGGCTTGACTACAAAAACCATGTTCAGCACATAGCAAGCAATACTAATTGTTATGCCTAAAAGGTCATTAGCAATTTAGCATCTACTAACATAGTCCCAGCATCCTCAATTAGTGTCATATTTCTCCTTTCAGTTACACCATTCTATTGTGAAATCCTAGGGGCACTAAACTTTCTTTCAATACCTTTAATTTCACGAAACTTATTCATCTCACAATTCTTAAATTCTGTTCCATTATCACAACTAATGATTTTAACTTTTTGATTAGTTTGGTTTTCTATTATAGTTATGAATGACCTAAGTGTATCACCAGTTTCATCCTTAGTTCTAAGAAAGAATACCCAACTAAATCTGCTATAATGATTAGTATGTTGGAATAGTGTCCAATATCATAACTAATTGGTAAGTACATCATTAAAAGTAGAGTCCTTTTTAGGTCGCCCTCAATGAACAGTAAGAGAAATAAACAGAGAAATAATATTAATTGGAATTAATATTGTTATTAGTTTATTAATTGGATATTAATTAGAAACTAAAACTAAAAGAAATTTTGGAAAGTGGATCCAACCACCGAATGAAAGGTTCAACCGGCGGATGGATTGGATAAGGGTAAAGGCGGTGGAACGCGAAGTCAAGAACTTCTGGAATTCAATCCAACTGTCGAATGGAAGGTCCATCCGCCGGTTGGATGAAGAAACAGTTTGTCCCACATCGACTGGGGGACCAAACCATTGGTCTTCTCCTCCCCTATAAATAGGGGCGTATCCTTACCTATCTAGGTACACCTATGAATTGAATAGTATTCAATTATTTTTCTTTTTTTTTTCTCATTCTTGCTCCTTGTAAGAGTTTTACGACTTATAGTCGTAACCATAGGAGACTTGGAAATTTCTCTTAGTTCTTGGGTGTAAGCCATTAGAGGTGTTCTAGTTTGGGCACTCGCCTCCAAGTAAGGAAGCTTTTCAAGATCGTCTACGCGCGAGAAATTGTTTTCTCTAAGGTTAGTATTTTCCTATTTATCTATTTGTTTTATTGCTTTTATTTATTCAAGTTAAGATCCCTTAGGGTTTACTTTCCTAATTGCCTTAGATTAATTTTGTTATAATTTCGCTGCGTATATTAATCTAGTTAGGGAATAGAAAATCCAACATAGTAATCACTAAGCAATATGACTTTTTACCGGTACTCATCACATTAGTTGGACCAAAAAGATCCATATGCAACATATGTAAAGGTAAGCAAACAGCATTCACATATTTGGACTTAAAAGAAGTTTTGTGTTGTTGCCTTTTTAAAAGGAAACACAATGATCATCACATGAATATTATTTTTCAAGTAATCCTCTTACAAGTTTACTTTTACCAAGCTTA
This sequence comes from Pseudognaphalium luteoalbum, assembly GCA_963422505.1. Classification (NCBI taxonomy): domain Eukaryota; kingdom Viridiplantae; phylum Streptophyta; class Magnoliopsida; order Asterales; family Asteraceae; genus Pseudognaphalium; species Pseudognaphalium luteoalbum. The sequence goes on along the minus strand of OY730192.1, from coordinate 59,482,373 downwards.
TTAATTGTTTTGAAATTCACGTGACACATCCTTTTAAGCCAAAGATCAGATACATCAATAAAAGCTTTATTTGCTAAGTCACAACAGTATACATTATCCTTTCTTGGTGTTCTCATTAAAATCATACTTTCCTCAAGTTTAAATTTATCAGAAAGGATAAAGCATTATGTGTTAGTAAAACGAACTGGGTTTTTTTTATCTGTGATTTGATTCACACTTAGAAAATTGTATTTCAACTGTTCAACAATGTAAACATCTTTAAACCTGATCTTATCACTGGTGATCACACCCTTCCCTATAATTTTTCCACCTTTGGGATTACCTCCAAATGCTACATACTCACCATTGATTGGTTTAAACTCTTGAAAGTTGGATATCTCTCTCGTCATGTGCCTAGAGCACCCACAATCAGTATGCCATATACTCCTTTTTGGATTGCCCTGCACATACAATCAGAAAATAAAGTTACTTTATCTTGGGAACCAAACCAAAGTGGTTTTGGGTCTCCCCTGAGCATCAATGTAATCAACTCTCTTAAAAGATCATTGATTTTGATGCACTGTTGGAATTGGAAACATTTGAATTTACAGCAGAAAATGGTTTCCAAATTCAACTGATTTTAGACTTAGCAGCAGAAAGTGTTTTTTTAGCATTAATTGCTGAAGCAACATTAATACGCTTAACAACACTAATATGCTTAGTAGTACTAATATGCTTTGCAGTATTAACTGATCTACCAGCATTAAAGGGTCGAACATTATTAACTGAGGAAGCATTATTAATCGACTTAGCAGTATTAATTTGCTGCGCAGTATTAATTTTTAATGTCGTTGCTTTAGTTTTTATACTATTGGCGGTTCTAATTAGTGCTGCTGTAGTAGATTGTGCTAATGCAGTATTAACCATGTTAGCCTTTGACTTCATCTTCTTGGCTATAGTAACATGATCAATTTTTAATTTAAAATTCTGTTTATTAATCATATTTGTTGTTGTTCATGCTGGTCTCATAACCCTTTGATTTCTATTTCTGAAAGCAAAAAATTGCTTTATGGGATTATGATAACAGTCATGTTGAAGATGATTAGTTCTACCATATATGAAACAAGCATTCTCTTTCACCACATAAAAGTTTTGTCCCAATATTTGTGAAACCATTTGGTTCCAATTTCTTAGATTTCCTCTGGGACTTGGTTTTGAAAATTTTTCTGGTGATGAACTGCTTGTTTTGCATGTACAATGAGCACAGTTAGCATTAATAGATTTATCAAATACAAATTTGTTAACTGATTTAACTGGTTTATTAACATAATCCAACCCATTCCTAGTTTGCTAGTTATGGCATTCATATGTCTCACATTCACCTTTTCCTGAATAACTTTTTACCCTCTGCTAGTTTATTTCTTTCCAGTTTAGAAACTAGCCCGTCATTATCTCTCTTTCCACTTTCCCTAGTTGACTCACTTTTAACACTCTTAATATTCACTTTCATCATCTTCTGATGTCCGATTGGACACCTCTACCTTATCTAAGTCTTCATCCTGACTAACTACTAGATCTACCTTTGTAACCTCTACTGGAATTTCCACTGTTTGATTGTTGGTGTACTATCAGATTTATGAAGTAGTTGTTATTGTAAGGTGGAGGCACACTATTTTAGCCTAATCCTGTTTTAAGTTTATCATGTATATGGACTTTAATCAGGTTTTGCACATTCCGAGATGCATTTTCTAAATCACCTACCTTTAGTCTAATGCAATCTCTTTAATTGGTCACAACTTCCAATTGCTTTTTCAACTCATCTACATTATCTTTCAAGAAATCTCTTTCGCACATAGCATATGTAAGATCATATTCATATTGTGTTTCATTTTTCTGGTATGCCTTAATATGCTTTTCAAGACTTTCTATAGCTGCAGTTATGCTTTTACTTCTCATGTCCCATTTTTTCAATTCATCATAAACTTTTAAATTATGATTCCTATATTTTTATCAAGTTTCTTACAAACATATGAACATAATTTATTTTGTACCTCATATATGGAACATCATTTGAAGTATTAGCATCAGCATTAGCAATAGCCATTAAGCTTGCTTATGCACCTCTATCTCTGCATAATCACTCCAATCAAAACCCAAGCCATCTCGTGACACAAGAGCAGTTGATGTGATCTAGATAGAAATGATTCTTCTTTGCATTTCATTGTAGCTTGCATTCCTTTGATTGCTTTCCAGTGCTTCTAAATTCCAATACAAAGTGTCCCAACTTATTACAGTTAAAGTATTCTACTTTACTCTTTCCAAAACCAGCTCCATCCTCTCTTCTATATGTAAAGTTATTCCTGCGCGTCTTTTGCATAAATCTTCTTGCTCTCATGGTCAACATGGCCATCTGCCATTTAATATGTATCTCCTCTAGGTCATATGGATTGATCTACTCAATTTCTTCATTATTATTCAGTGATGTGTTCATATAACCAGCAAAGAATGCCTCCAATGCTTGATCATAAGGTCTATCTTGAGATGATGATGATGACCAATAATTGGAAGAATATGATGCAGTTGTTCCAAACTGCTTTGTATCATCAACCTGTGCGCTTCCCATTGACATAAAAGTTGCATTCTGACTGTACCCAAATGGTTGCTTCTTACCTTCTACCTCAGCCTCCAATACTCTAAGATTATTGAACAAGTCATCAATCACCTTGTCATCTAAATCCTTCCCTTGTCTTAGAGAAACTGTGTACATTGTCCATTCTTCTCCAAGTGATCTTAAGAACTTTCTGTTAACATCACCCTTGTCAATCTTAACATTATAATTCTCCAGATCACCTACCATCTTTGTGAATATGTCATAGGTTTGAGTTAAAGATTCCGACTTTACAAAACTAAAGTTCTCATACTGCTATCATAGCATAGATCTTTGAGTCTTCTTTGTATTATCATTGCCTCCAAACCTTTTTGCTATAGCTTTCCAGAGTTCTTTAGCATCTTCACAGTTTTCAAAAAAATTTTGATACTTATTGGGAATAGCAAGTAGCTGAGTACTCAAAGACTTCATCTTTGTAGCTCTTTATTTCCCATCTGCTTCAGTTGTAGGTGGTACTCTTGGCAGCCTAACTCCATCTATATCCACAGTGTAAATGGGACCATTCTCTATGACCTCCCACATGGTGTAATCTTTAAGCAGCTTAATCCTGAGTTTCCACATATCATACTCATTAGGTTTGAGCATGAGAACCTTTGTGATTTGAATTCCATCTATCATCTTTGAAGCCGTTGTAACTTAATTAAAAACTAAACCTTTTAATCAATTAAACAGTAAACTCGATTTCTTCCTGTATTCAAAGCTTTCTAAGCTCTAATACCACTTGTCATGATCGATTTGATCTTAATAAACTTAAAGCTTTGAAGAAATATTACGAAGCTGCAGAATAACACTAGATAACTCCATGATTAATCAAGACTAGTAATAACATAGAACAATAATAATATACGAACACAAATATAATCGCCAGAAGCTTCAATATTATTAAGATTTAATAATACGAATACACATATTGTATTAAGGTTTGCACCTTGAAGCTAATCGTAATTGCTACGTATGTCAAACGTTTTCTAGGTTCTAAGAATCTCTATTTATACTGTATAGATTCCTGAATACATAATCTCATACGAATAAGAAAACAAATACGTTCCTTATATAACTCAAATACGTACAACGACTAAGTATTTATACTGACAATACTAATACTGAAAACACAACTAACAATTAATATTAACTATTTACATTAACAACATTAATTATGTAAACATACATAGCAATATCCACTATTATATAACTAGCTACCATCACTAACAATGACATCAGTCATAACTTTAACTTTGCTCTGACAACAATAATCTCTTCAAACAACATTAATCGCATTAATCTTGTAAGTACTAACATAAACTTTGATTAGCAGCATTAACTTTGAAGAACAATAGTAACTTCTGATAATAGTACTAAATAAACCAATAGTAGTAATTCATGCTAATAGTAGAAATGTAACACCCCAATTTTTGTAAGTATATAATTATTAGAAAATAATTCAATTGTTATATGTATATTTTTCTAAAAGAGTAATTTAATTATTATGCATGTGTTTATAAAATTGTAGTACAATATTAGTAAGAAAACTAATAGTGACCAAAGTAGAAGCTTAAAAACTTGAAAAGTTAGTTAGTGGTCAAATTAGAGGAAAGTAAATTAAAGGGTAGAAATTGAAAAAAAAATTATTAAAATTTCCTTCATGAAAGGAGCAAACAAACAAGAGTGCGAGTGTGTTTTGTGTTTGGGGTGTCGACCAGAATAGAAGAAAAGAGGGAAGGAAAAAGGAGCAAACAAACAATCATAAATTAAATCTCGATTTTAAGAGTTGAATCTTGTAGTTGCTTAATTCATCATCTCTAAGGTTACTCTAACCCCTTCCAGTATCAATTTAATGATTTAGATGATTTTACATAAACCCTAGAATTTGGGATTTGTAGAAATAGTAGTAAATTGAATGTAAAAGTGTTCTTGTTAACTCTTAGGATATGAATTGAGTTTGTTGTTGTAGTTAGATGTCATAAGAAATCATTTTTTATATTGATAGTTGAATTTTACTGAGTTTAGCTAAATTGAAGAATTTATGGATGAAAGTTATAATGTTGAAAAGTTATCAACTTAGTTAACTATATGTTAAGTCTTTTAAAGAATGAGAATGTTTGATAGTTGTAGTGATTATGTGCTTAGGATAAGATACTGATTGTATGTATCAATGAGAAATCTAGTTAAGTAGTATCGAGAAGTTGATATGTAGAAGGTTGTTACTTGGAATAGTAAATTATCTTGTTTACATGATTACGTGTTTAGGTGATCATTAAGCATATTGAGAATTGCTTAGAGTGCATATCAACATTTTGAGGCAAAGGTAAGTAATATGAATAGTAGTTCGTTAATTAAGCTTGTTTGTGATTCTTGATTGATGATCAAATGAGTTTTAGTTAACGAAAGTAGCAAATGGTATGAGTGGTGTTGATTAAGGCACTTATGTAGTTGTATGAGGAATTAAGAGTGACAATGAGACTTGAGAAACCTCATTGTTCATGTTTTAATTCCTTAGTAGTGTTCCTTGAAACGGAACTAAAATGTAGTTGAAGGATCCTGAATCTTGTAGTTGGATGATCATTTGTATGTGATCATTATTGTAGTGATTGTATTTATTGATCACTTGAGTGTGATCATCTTTCTATTGATTCTAGTAGTGTGATTTTTGAGTATGGTTAATGGTTTGAATTTTGTAGTTGTTAATGTAATTTAAATTCTTATTACTTACTAAGCCTAGTAGCTTACCTCTTATTGTAATGTATGTTTGTAGGTAAAGTGAGTTAAGGGGTAATCCGGGCAAGGAACTAAGAATTTACTAGCGGTGGAACTTGCAATTAAGTTTGTAAGTTGAAACCCTTAGTTTGAATAATCATGCTCTCGATGTGATTATGGAAAGTAATACACCCCTTATTTTATTATTATTATTATTAAACACCAGAAGCGAACGTTCCAAACATATATTATCATATTCATAAGTTTATATCATATGTACATACATATGTACCAAAATGTGAAAAGTTCTAAAACATCACACTTATAGATATATAATTACAAAAACTATGTACTAAAGACTAGGTGTTATATAAGTTTTCAAAACATAGCTTTAAGTTCACAAAATATTAGAGTAATGGCAGTTCATCAAACATTCCATCCAGTAATCTCTTGCCCGCCCTATAATCTAACCAAAATCTGCAAAATGCTAAACATGGTGGGATTTGCTCACAGCTAAGTGAATGAAACTGTAACCGACAGGTTAACCTAGCTATAATAAATTTTACAACAAATAAATGTAAACACATAGCGTCAAAGAGGATCGGCGATTCCTGAATAGCCATTCAAAGAACCCTTGGACCACTATCGGCCATAACAGTGATTTACCGATAACTTGAAGCTATCTTCACCAACATAGGTTCATCAATTAACTATATGTATCGGAAACCCTGCCGGCCAAATAATAGCAAACCTGTTACAACTAAGTTAAACCGAGGACTACAGTTCCACTCACCTGACTGTCTTAGTCTCCAAACTTAGAGTTCTTAATTTACCGAGTCTTCGGTTGATCTGAGAACACAATTGAAACATAAGTTAGCATTGCTAGCTCACAAGTATATATATATATATATATATATATATAATAATATCAAATGATCACTTCATAATCAATTTTTATTATGCATACATATATATATATATATATATATATCATAAATATTTATGCTGAAATAAAGTTATCCTAATATGTTAACATTTAACTATAAATTTGTATTCAGATTTCAACAACAATAGTGAACATAATTGATAACATCGAATAATATCATATTTATATACCTATTATCCCTATATTTATATATACTTTTATTGCATTTCTATTGATTTTGATACTTAATTCTTTCATATTTGCAATTTAGGTTTAAAACAGAAGGATTGACGAATAGGAACGAAAAAGGAGCTTAAATGAAGAAAAACTAAGAAGAAATGAATACTTGAAGAAAAAAAGACCCAAACATGAAGACTTGAACCATATAATTGAAGAATGGGCCAAGAAAAGAGTGAAGATCCTAAGTTACAAAGGAGATAGCCCAAAAACTAGGCATGGCCCGATTATGGAACATTCTGGAATTCAAGCTCAATCGGCTGTTGGACTACTCAACCGGCGGTTGAATATTATATTGTTAAGTCGGTTACCAGACGCGGAAGTTGGCTTGGAGAGCAAGACTCCAACCGGCGGTTGGACTGGCGGTTCTAAAAAGTATAAATAGAGGTCACGGTTTAGGTTAAGGACATACGAATTTTAGAGGTAAAAGTCGATTATTAGGGTTAAAGAATGACTTTAAGTCGAATTTGGAGGCTAGGAGGCTAGGGATTGAAGACTTTCAAACCGAACGAAGGGTAATTCAATATCTTTGGTTTGTATTCTAAGTCCTTTTACTTGATAAATGACTTTACTTGTATTTGGAATCTTGTTTATATTATCAATGATTATTGATTATTTCTTTAACATATATGTTTAGATGAATGATATTTGTATGATTATTTGAGTATATGTTTATGTTAATTGTTTCTATGAATGTTATTAAGGTTATATCTATATTGATTATATGATTATGATATTCATGCTATATAGAGAACTCTTGTGTGAATTGACTTAATAATTTAGATTTATATTTTGATTATACCTAGATAAACGAGAACTTGGTGATAGGTTATAGTCATTACTGGATTAAACTATAATTGATTATATAATAACATTCGAGACCTCGAAGTTAGTTAACCTTAATATACGTTGAAGAGCTTAATCTTAGGATATTGAGCTGGACCAAGGCCTTTATCTACTTTTATATTTCAATATAGATCAATTGGCTGACAAAGATAAACATATAGGAGAATTTGAATACAACTTAGCTAGTCTAGATAAAATATATCTTCTATCTACCTTATTCAGCTTAAATAATTCTTTAATAATTTAATTGTCTTGCATATCCAAGTTCGATATCAAAAGTAAATATAAATATATATTCATACGGAATTAAAACGTAGCCCCCTTATTTGTAATATTATATGTAATTAATTGTAATTGTAATATTGATTATGGAATAAATTAATTATTTTAATAAACATGTTCCATGTGTTCGATACCTGGACTTACTTGTAAAAGCTATATTATACGAACATGTTATTCTTGCCTGAATTGTGTGATAAAGTATTATTTAGTATTTCTTTGATGTAAAACTTGTTATGAATTTATTTGCATATACTTCACGCACATCAAGTTTTTGGCGCCGCTGCCGGGGAGCGGTAATTTAAAATTTATAATTTTTCCTAGTAAAAATATAATTTTTTGTATAATTAAGTCAATCGAAAAATCGGCTCACCTATTAGGAATACTAACAAAAACTAAGGTATAAGGAGAGTTAAGCCCCGCTTCCTTTAAGAGGTAAGGTGCTTCTCGAAAGAGATAGGTTTTTAATAAGCTTTGCGCTGATCTATTTCTCCGCTTTTGTGTATAACATTGGAGCTACCGAGGACTTTTGACTAAATTGTAAAATGTATAAATGTTTAATTAAAATCTCTGTTTTCCTTATTCTAAAATTTATATTTATTCGAAATCATATGTATTCTGAATTCTGTGATTATATTTGTTTACAGAAAAAAATAATTAATAGTAAAATGAAAAACTTGCACTTAGATGAGATGGAAATTATGGATATTGAGATAGATAAAAATTCTTATTCACAAAAGAAGAGGAAGGCTTCTGATCTCGAGAATAACCCAATTATTACAGATGCTCAAGAGTTAATTTTTTACTTAGAACATTATACGAGTGATCTCCATTTGATTATAAATTTGATCAGGAAGGCTACCTTGGAATTCTCCAGTTATCATGAGGACTTGATTGGTGTGATTCTGATGAAACAACGTGCACTGAATCATTTAATTATTATGTGGATAATCTGAAGGAAGATTTGATTGTTCAAGCTACTTTTGATCCCGAATTCTGTGAAGAAAAAAGACTCAAGTATGCTTATATTTTCAAAACTTTCGAGAAATCCTCATTTCCATATTCTGAGAAGCAGTTGAATTTGTTGGAAGTTATTAAGCATGACTTGGAATGTGCTACTGGAAATGTGATAAATAATTATGATACAGAGCTGTTAGATGAATTTCAAGAGTTACTTGATTTGATGAAAAGCAGAGATCATATCAATTTTCATAAGTTTTATATAGAAACTACGGTAGATTACTACATTCAAGAGATAGTAGATGAGCTTTATTATGCCGAATCTGATGAAAGCAATAGAATAATTCCTGAAAACTTTGCGGGTGAACCAATGGTGAATCTTGCTACATATGTAAGAAAGGAGTTATAGTCAGCATACAAAAGTATTAGATATGAGATGCTCGAAGAGCTATTTCACAAAGGATTGTCTGATGTTTACTATCGACTTATAGATATCTTTAAGTTTTCTTGACTTTGGACTGATCACCAAAAAGGATTGCTTATTGGTACTATTGAGGAGATAGGATTACTTGAAACAACCCGAAGGTCTAGTAGTTATGAAGATTTACATTTGAGATTTTATGGATTTATGGACGCATTGAGGGGTAATAATAAGAATAGAGAAACCAAAATAGTAGAGGGATATAAAGTAACTAATGAAGAAGGACCAATTGCTAAGAAAGTTCAAAAGATAGCGAAGGATTTGATGGATGTGGAAGATGCTGAAACGATCCATCTTGAAAGTTTCTCTTATTTTGCATCACCGATTCCTGAGCTAACAAATAAGTTACTTCATCATTTTCGTCGTATTTATCCTGAAAATGCAGCTGAACCAATCTTAGTATAATTACCAAATGAGCAATACACTTCCACTTGAAGAATTCCATTCTATCTTAAGAGCATTTTTATTTCCATTTTATTATTAGTTATTAATTTTTATTAGATTTTAAGACTTATGTATTGACAATTATTTGATTTTAATGAATGATAGGTTTAAATATATGTTTTATATGGTGTTTAAATTTTCATTATTTATGTTGTTATAAATATTGTTAGAAATTTGTAAAAGAATTTTAAACAGGTTTTTATGGAGGAAATTCCATTTATGCTTAATTAATAATCTATTCAATGAGATAAAGCATTTACAAGAAACAACAGGGCTTGAGATTATCAGTTACAAACAACATTTGGATTAATACACAGTCGATGATGAAAATTCAAAATAGTTGTTGAGTCGACGCAATCAACGGTTGTTAAAAATCCGAAAAAATACAGGTTTGTGGTTTCATGTATATGGAGTAATAAATAGTGAAAGAAACAATGGAGATTTAGCCATAACTGACACGATAAATATTTCATTTCCTTATATTTATATTTAAAACGAGTTATAAAAATTATATTTAATTAGAACTTTATTATCTACAAAAATAAATTTAAAATGGGCCAATATGATTAAAATTATGATAATAATTAAAATTATTTGATGGGCTAAAATCAAGTTCAAAAATTAAATTGTCCCAATAAAAATTTAAATGGGCCGAATCTAACTTTTTGGCCTATTTAAACCAACCGACGGTTGTGTAACACCTGATCAAAAAGGTCAAATTTCGCGCCAATTTTAAACTTTAAATAATTGCATTTTATATGAAATTGTAACAAAATATTCGAAAACTTTATATATATATATATATATATAATTATATTATATGTAATAAGCAATGATTACTTAATAATCACAATTGAAACAATTTGAGACCACGCAGAAGTCAAATTACATTTTTGTAATTCAACTGAAATGATTTTATTTTAAATATTTACAAAATAATTAAACAAGATTATAGATTTAAAATATTAAATTTATATTACAAACGGGTATAAAAACGCGGGTATTTTACACTGTCATTTGGGGGAACAGTGTCCTCCCCACCAAACCTAAGCCAACCCATACCCCCCTTTTACCATTTCATTTCAATTCATTTTTACACACACACCCCACACAACTCTCTCTATACTCTCTCTATCTCCTCCCTCCATCACCACCGCTGACCGGCCACCACCACCGGAATCACCACCATCTCGTCATCATCATCATCAAGAGCAACAAAAGCAGCTTTACCATCATCATCCTCTTCACATCATCTTCATCCTCTCCATTTTTCCAAAAAAGTAAGATTCCCTCTTTCTCTCTATAGAAATCGTTTCTATTACTAGAAATCACTTAGATATTACAAGAATGCATGTTAGTAGCGTCTTATAACATCAAAACGTCCAAAAATCGAACCAAAACTCGATTTGAAACTTGAAATCGTCGAACAGGTTCTGATGTCGCACCGGACCAAAAACAGTGCTGCGACATTGTCAATGTCGCAGCACAATGTCGCAAAAATCTAATGATGTCGCATTGTGCGACGTAAACCACAATGTCGCAGTAAATCTGAACGTCGCACATTGCGACAGAGCACACAATGTCGCATTAAATTGCGAATGTTGCACGAAGTGACATAAGTCCTTATGTCGCACATAGCGTCGCACGTAACGTCGCACCTAATGTCGCATGTCACAGAACCTTAAAAATCTATGATTTTCACTAAGTGTCGGGACCAGATTTTACCACTTGATTTTATTCCGAATTTGGATTTCGGGTACGTTTTTACCAAATCAATGTAATAGAAATAAAAATTTTCCAAGCTGACCTGGCAGCTCGACCAAAGCCAGGGGCTCTGCCCCTTGGACCCCGCTACCAGGGGTGCTGCCCCCGGACCCCCGTACACGGTTTCCAAACCTGAATGATAAATGAATACTTACACAACTCGCTTAGACAAACTGATTTGTCTCATACTCATATAACCTCACGTGTTTAGGACACTAGGAGGTTACCCATCGGACGACGCGTATATCGTAGGATCGCTAACTCCTCAGGTGAGTTTCATAGCCCCACTCTTTCAACTGTTTTACTGTTTTCGGGGTGAGACGCATGCTCAACTACTGTTTTCGAATTATAATAATAAACTTTTATAATTCACAATTATCTTTATTACTGCCATGTAATACGAAATGTGTAATACTTAGGAATTACACCCATCATATTGTCTTGGAACAACATCAATACTTAACCTATATAGGTTATAACCGTACACTGTTAGATTGTTGACAAACAATTACCACTACATAACTTGACTAAGTTATCAATTATACCCGGACCATATTGTCACGGGACAATGCTATCAAACACACTATGACTGTTTAGTTCTACTTACTCAAGACAACAACTAGACTTTTACAGGATTAGCCTTCCTCTCAGGAACTAAAATTGCCCATATATACTCCGGGACTTTTAAATTGGAATTGAACTCAAGTAAACAACAACCAAGGACCTCAATATACTTGCTAGGCTGAGGCTAGGAGTATACATTGGAAATATGCGTTAGTATGGATTTCTTATACTAATACCAAAACAATTAGGTGATGATTAGTCATACCTAGACTTATTGCGACACAACAAATAGTTAAGTACTGTATATACATACTTAGCTACAATAAATCAATTTCATGTGCTACATGATACCCTATCTGAGGTATTTGTTGGTTCGACTTATATATATATATACACACATGCTTGTACTTCATCTCGAGCACTTGGTGCCACCTACAATTTAGTTATGTATATAGGTATACATATACGCATACAAATACAATCAAATTAGTGGGGCATGTCGTAGTACTGCCGGCTCTCATTTACATTAGTCGGGCATGTCGTAGTACTGTTGGCTCTCATTTACACTAGTCGGACATGTCGTAGTACTGTCGGAACCCAATTACTCAAGTCGGACATGTCGTTGTACTGTCGGCTCAATTACTCAAGTTGGGCATGTCGTAGTACTGCCGGCTCAATTTCATACTTTTCTTGCGAGCAATTCGGTCGATGCCAGATAGGCACAAAACGATGTCACGGTAGAGTGGGCATAAAACAATGCCACGGTATTTCAGTGGGCACAAGTATGATATCGCGGTAAAGCGATACACTCGATGGATGGGCGAGCTTATGCTCGTGATCCACACACATATACGGATGGGCGAGCTTATGCTCGTGATCCGTACAACTAACGGATCGGCGAACTTTCGCGCGAGGCCGTCAACTCAGTATTTGATTAAATACTCAATCATAGTCCGTGGGACTACAATTATGTTGCTGGATGCAACACGCTATGCCAAGTGGCACACCAGTTATTACACAACATCATATGACGTGGTCATACAATTACTAGATAGTCCTTAGGCATGTATTGCCTCACATTGATAGATTTACTTAATACCTTATAGGTATCCAGGCACGGAATGCCTCAAATGTTTATGTACTTAGGTACACATCACGGTCACTTAGGTATGAGATACCCTGTAGGATGTATACACATTGGTGTTACAACTTCAATACAATATATATAAAAATCGTAGATGTTGAACTACTTTTCAAAACATATAAGGTTTTATACTTTATGTTTCCACTGAAAATCCTATGAACTCACCCGCTTTATAGCTGACTCGTTTTAGCATGTGTTCTCAGGTGCCCAGCAGGATTAGGATTGCTACAAGATATGCTAGCTCGAGTCGCATATTTTCAAACAACTGGATTCCTCTGCATAACTTTTGTATTACAAATTATGTATTAAAATTATTTTGGGAACTCGCAACTTGTATACACTTTTATTTTGAAAATGTATAACTATTTTCTAACGTCTCATTTAGAGTCGTTCATTATTTACCTTTGTTCTTGTGATATTTGATTTGGTAACACCCGACCCGACCGCTTCCACAACTCAAAATTTGAGGGTGTTACAGGTTGGGAAGCCAACCGGTGGTTGGGAAGCCCAATCGACGATTGGATACTTTTTCGATCAAAAGATGAACAACCTCATTTCTGCCACTCTATACACACAAAAAACACACGCATATGATCGGAAAAATCACCAAACCACCGATTATTTACTTATCTCGTTGTCAAGCAAAATTCATATTTGGCATGAATTGTTGCCAACTAAAACAGGGAGAGGCAAAGTGAAATCATAATATTGAATACTCAGTATTACAATTAATGAGTACTCAGTATAATTGTAAAATAGATACATCAACAGATGCATTAGCGGATTCAAATGATAAAATTAGATGCATTTGTTTATAATTGATTCTGATTGTCTCTAATTAACTCGTTTTATCAGTTTATATGGAATTGCATCTCATTAATCTTCACATTCTTCTTTTTCATCAGATAATTAGCAGATGCAAAACATAACGTAGTGTTGCATCTAAATTTTTTTTTCAAAAAATAAAAGTTTTGGTTACAACAAATCATAGAGAATGAAAATTTAAATTCACTAATATAAGCACTATTTCCTTCAAAGTAATTTCTTATTTTAAGATATGGGTATTTGGCGTCATGTGTGATACTAGATATTTAGTTCTCACAGTTCTCATCACTTTTTAGTTCTCATAGAATCTCTACCCATATATATTATAGCTTTGTGGAAGTCGAATTCCGATTCATTTAAAGATTTGAAGCTATTAAACATGAATTATGGACTCTGTTACATAATTGTCATAATTGTGACTGATTTGAAAGGAAATTTTCTCCGCCTTAGGTATTGAGTCCGTGGAAAATGAAGATCTTTTTCTCGCGGTGAAGAAAATTGGATCAGGATGGCACTCAGGGGTCATGGGTACGGATATATCAAACGCATCACCCACCTGCGAAGGGTTTTTTTTAACACCCGCCAAATTAGGGCTCGTCATTAGGCCCTAATCATTTTGTAATGCATGTAATTAGTTCTGTGTTAGGCTAATGTGTGTATCAAATAATATATATTGTTGAACATATATAAGTACGCGATTTGGCTAAATCTTGCATGTTTCAATCGAACGTAATTCAGTTCAATTAATACGGAAGTTGGTGAATAATTTTATCAAATAATATGACATTATTTAATACAACCATTATATCCAAAATATTATTTGATAATATTTATATTCTATTTTGTATCGTACAAATAAACGTCTACGCGATCAAAATATTACACGCGCAAACAATCAAAACAAATAAAAGTTTTATTTTATAACTCGATTATAAAGTACCTGATAAATACTTTCACAAAATATTGATTAAACATTCGTATTGTAAAAACGTATATTTAAACGTGTAAAATAATTAAATTAACGTTTAAACAATCGGGAAACAAACACCGCACGGAGCGCAAACGCTGGGAATTAAAAATTTGGGAGATCCCTTCCCCTTTTTCCCCCCAAAACCGGCCCACCCTCCCCACCACCACCTAAATTCACCAAAAAGCACCGCCAAACGACCATAAATCACCGGAGCCATCTAGAAAAAAACGTTCACGACAACAGGATCTACGTTTCCATCTTTTCGGTTTCTCCCGACGTTAACTCGTAAGATTCCCGACAAATCTCGAAAACTCTTAGATTTCATTTATTTTTCATAAAAGTTGCTTATTTAAGCTTGAAATGTCCAAATATGGGTTGGGTAAAAGTTTCAGACCAAACAAAAACCGGGAAACTCGTTTTCGGCACAAAATCCGGCCAAAACCAGTGCAGCGTAGCGTCACTTAATGCGTCACTTAAGTGACGCACTGAATGTCGCTAAAAACCCTAATTTTGCGTCACTTGCCTGAGTGCCGCATAAAACCGCTTTTTCCCGACACTTGCCTAAGTGTCGCAAATTCAATACCCGACACTCCTAACCGACACTTCTAGCGACACTTGTCTAAGTGTCGCCTATAATTAAATCCCGATTTTATCCGACATTTAACCCTAGTGACGCTCCAACCCGATATCCGACACTTATGCCCGACACTACCTTAGTGACGCCTTATTATGCGTCACTTCTCTAAGTGACGCCCTTATTACAGAATATTCCATTTTTTGTGACACTTCTTAAGTGTCGCCTAAACCCCTAAGTGACACTATAAATGTCGCATGAAACAGAACCAAGAAAACTTAGATTTTACTTGATTTCACCCAAATTCAAGTTTCAGATGCGTTTTTCACCAAAGCAGTTTAGTAGAAATAAAAAATTTTCGAGCTGACTTGACATCTCGACCCCAACCAGGGGCTTTGCCTCTTGGACCCTGCCAGGGGTTGCCACCCCTGGAACCCCGCTAACCAGGGGCACTGCCCCCGGACCCCCGTCACCTAAAATTTGTAAATTCTTTTTAAGTATAACACTTCAAAAATCATAACAATAATAATGAGAATATTATTACAACCAGTCACCAACAGGCCGTACACGTTTTCAAAACATAATCAAATCAACAAAGTCGTAGTAACTTGGAAAAGTTAAACAATGTGAGAAAAAGATTATTCGTGTCAATTCGCCTAATGGGGGAGTAATAGACATTTATGGAGAAAAGATAAAACCATCCTTTTCCATATGCACTTTTGCTCGTGCTAAACATCATTTATGTAACACCCCGCAATTTTGACATAATTATAAACTGTAATTGCACGTATTTCTAGGCTAATTCCTTAACTAAGAGTGAATTCACAACACATTATAGAGGTAAGTCTAGCAAAGCCCAACTAGTAAATACGCATAGTATTACATTTCGTAATTGGTTATAATTACGTACGAAACGATTGGAACAAATGCGACAAAAATATACGACTCTTAGTGAACAAGATTTATTTAATAATATGAGATTATTGAATAACGTTAACGTTTATTAAATATTAGGTCGATAATATTTACAAGGTAAATTGTGTCAAACAATGTCTATTTCGTAAAACTGAAACAAAATAAAGTTAAAATCTTATAACTCAATTAAACTATTTGACAAAAATATCTCAATTAAAAACATAATCGAATACGTAATTAAAAATTTACTATTTAAAAACATTTTAATATTCAACGATCGGGTAAACGAACACGGGTAAAATACCACAAATTGGGACAAAGTCCCCTCCCCCTCTTTTGGATCAAAACCGGCTCCACCTCCCACCTCCCACCCTCATTTTTATTTCACTTTCTCTCTCTCTACTCTCATTCTCTCTCAAATCTCTCTCTAAAAAAACCACCAAAAATCACTAAAAACTACCACAAAAACGACTCGAATCACTTAGCTTCTTTGGAATAAAACACTCACGGGATCACGATCTACACTTCTATCCTTTCAGAATTCAAAACCGAAACGTGTAAGTTTCCAACACTTTTCGAAAACTCCTAGATTTCGATATTTTCTTTGTTATTTCATGTTTATAATGATTAATGTACCATGTTTTAGTGTTATATCAACTTATTATGTCCAAAAATGACTTTAAAATGCGTTTTTTTAAATTAAAAATACGATCAGCTCGTTCTGCGAGCTGAGATCTGTTCTTCCTGCAAACCGAGCCGAGCTGCGAACCGAGCTCGCGATGCGAACCGAACCGAGCTGCGAACCGAACGAGTTGCGAGCCGAACCGAACTGCGAGCCGAACTGAGCTGCGAACCGAACGAGCTGCGATCCGAACTGAGCTGCGAACCGAACGAGCTGCGAACCGAACCGAGATGCGAATTGAATCCTTGCGAGCCGAGCTTGCGAGCCGAGCTTGCGAGTCGAACGAGCGAGCCGAACTGACCTAGCCTGCGAAATAAGGTTCTGCCCTGCGAACTGAGTTTTACCCAACGATATCACATTTCGCGTAACGACAACTACACTTTTTACAACGATGATTGACAAACAATAGTATATACTTTTGCTAAGCATAAAACGTAACGAATATAATAATGTTTTTAGAAATTATTATAACAAACTGCTACCAACGAGTCGTATACATTTCTAAAACTACAAACTCAAACGACAAACAAATGCTTTGGACATAACTTGGTTGAACGAACACTAGCATGGATGGTCAAACTAAGACATCCGCATACTTATAAAATCTCGTACGTTTAGGGCGTTAGGAGATTCCGGACTATACTTAGGCTTTAGGCTTTGCTAGCACTCGAACATACTTAACTCAATAGGTGAGTTCACAACCCCTACTTTTACTGTTTTAACTGCTTTTGAACATGGGTGGAAAACATAGTCAACTGCTTTATTAATTGCCATAACTGCTTTTACTACATGATTGTATACGTGTTTACTCAAACGATTAGAGTACTTTGAACTGTTGAACGATTGTGCGAACTAATGTTTATGAAATAACATTTTCATACCATAAACTAAAACAAACGTGGTAAACTAATTGATAAACAGTTTTGTTTGAACGGGAGAACGACCAGTGCGTATTTGGCCGGAGAACGACCGGTACTTTTTATGTAAATGATAGAGAATGACCAGCAACGTATTTTAGTGCCAGAGAACGACTGGCCAAGTGGACGGGAGAACGACCCGTGCGTATTTGGATGGGAGAACGACCCATGCGTCTTTTGACCGGAGAACGACCAGCAGTATTTATTGCCAGAGAACGACTGGCCGAGTTGGGCGGGAGAACGACCCGTGCGTATTTAGATCGGAGAATGACCGGTACTGTTTTGTGAACGCTGGAGAACGACCAGCAACGTATTGCAAACTGTGTTTTGGGTAACATCCCACGTAAACGGTATTTTGGGTAACATCTTACGCAAACTGTATTTTGGGTGACACCCCAACTGAACTATACTTGGATAACATTCCACAAAACGATTACTTGACCATTATGGCAATAACTATTTGTGAACGTATTGGTTTTAACAACTGTGCTTACAAACTTGATTCAACTATTGCAAATATAAAACATGTGAATTCACTCAACCTCGTTGTTGACTTTTACTATGTTTTTCAGGGAATTAGCTGCATTAGCTGCATGTAAGACGACCTGCACACATGGAACATAGGCAACCCACGAAGGAATAGGATGCCAACTTTTGACAGCTGGATTTCTTTTGTATAACTAAAGTGATTTTAGTGATATTTACGAAATCTACTTTTGTAAACTTAATACTTTTAACTTGTACGATTCAAGGAATCGTAAACTTTGTAACTAATACTTTGGCATCTTAATATATTTGTTCTGTTGTAATCATATGCTCTGATACGTATGCATGTACTGTATATTGTGGCACTCCCCATACTTAACTAAATGCTTCCGCTAAACTAAATCAACGAATTCTGGGGGTGTTACAATTTATCACATGGTTGTCAGGAATTTTTGGCACATGTGATTGATACTCAAAACCAAACTCCCAAATTATCTGAAATCCCTGTTGTTAATGAATTCCCTGATGTGTTTCCCGACGAGCTACCGGGTATTCCGCCTGATAGGCAAGTCGAATTCCGTATTGATTTAGTACCAGGAGCTACACCTATAGCTAAAACACCTTATAGGCTTGCCCCAAATGAAATGCAAGAATTGATGAAACAATTGCAAGAATTACTCGATAAAGGTTTCATTCGTCCGAGTAGTTCACCCTGGGGAGCACCGATTCTGTTTGTTAAAAAGAAGGATGGCACTATGAGAATGTGTATTGATTATAGAGAATTGAACAAGGTTACCATCAAGAATAGGTATCCCTTGCCTAGGATTGATGACTTGTTCGATCAGCTACAGGGCGCTAGTTTCTTCTCGAAGATTGATTTACGTTCTAGTTATCATCAGTTAAAGGTTCGAGAAGAAGATGTTTCTAAAACCGCCTTCAGAACAAGGTATGGCCATTATGAATTCGTGGTTATGCCTTTTGGTCTCATGAATCCTGCAGCGTTTATGGATCTCATGAATTGAGTATGCTGACCTATGCTCGATAAGTTTGTAATTGTTTTTATCGATGATATCCTTATATATTCTAAATCTGCTAATGATCACAGTGTTCATTTAAGGCAGGTATTACAAACTTTGAGAAATGAGAAACTTTATGCCAAGTTCTCCAAATGTGAATTTTGGCTACGTGAAGTCCAATTTTTAGGGCATGTTGTAAATAACCAAGGTATTATGGTTAATTCTGCAAAGATTGAGGCGGTGATGAAATGGGAACCTCCAATCAATGCAACAGAAGTTAGGAGTTTTCTGGGTTTAGCTGGCTATTACAGACGATTTATCCAGGATTTCTCTAAAATTGCTACTCCTCTCAAAAAGCTTACTTGTAAAAACATTAAGTATGAATGGAATGATGCAGATGAACAAGCCTTCCGTACTTTGAAATTAAAGCTTAGTCAAGCTCCTGTCTTAGTACTTCCTAATGGTACTGATGACATGGTAGTTTACTGTGATGCTTCTCGGAATGGTCTTGGTTGTGTCCTTATGCAGAGAGGTAAAGTAATTGCTTATGCTTCTCGACAGTTGAAGGAACACGAGAAAGGATATCCAACTCATGATTTGGAATTGGCAGCTGTTGTTTTGCTTTGAAAATTTAGAGGCATTACCTTTATGGTGTGAAGTGTACCATATACATTGATCACAAGAGCCTTAAATATTTCTTTAATCAGTGTGACTTGAACATGAGACAACGACGTTGGCTTGACTTGGTAAAAGATTATGATTGTGAAATTCTTTATCATCCAGGAAAAACTAATGTTGTAGCTGATGCTCTTAGCAGAAAAGCGATGCATCATGCTTTAATTGTTAAATCACTTCGTATCACTGTTCTTCCTTATTTACTTGATCAGATTAAAGAAGCTCAAAGGTTATCATTTCATGATCAAAATGTCAAATCTGAACGTATTAAAGGTCAAGTTCAAAACATTGTTGATGATTCTAGAGGTATAAAGACACGCTATGGAAGAATCTGGATTCCTAATTTTCCTGAGCTCAGAAAGTTGTTACTTGATGAAGCTCACAAATCTAGATATTGCATTCATCCTGGTGCAACGAAAATGTATTATGACTTGAAAGCTAATTATTGGTGGCTTGGGATGAAGCGTGATATTGTAAAATATGTGGAATAGTGTCTAACATGTATACAAGTAAAAGCAGAACATTAAAAGCCGATTGGTAAAATGCAACCTTTAGAAATACCTGTATGGAAGTGGGAGCACATTACTATGGACCTTATCACTAAATTACCCAAAACTCAACGTCATCATGACACCATTTGGGTGATAGTTGATAGGTTGACAAAGAGTGCTCTATTCTTGCCAATTAAGGAAACTTATACTTCCGAGGCACTTGCTGATTTATATGTTAAATAAGTGGTAGCACGTCATGGTATGCCTATTTCTATTGTCTCCGATAGAGATAGTAGATTTACTTCTAGATTATGGACTAAATTTCAAGAAGATCTGGGTACTCGTATTCATTTGAGTACTTCGTATCATCCTCAGACTGATGGGCAGAGTGAAAGAACCATTCAGACATTGGAGGACATGTTGAGGGCGTGTGCCATTGACTTCGGCAGTAACTGGGATACTCACTTACCTTTAGCTGAGTTTTCTTATAATAACAGTTATCATGCAAGTATTGGCATGCCACCTTACCAGATGTTATATGGGAGGAAGTGTAGAACTCCAATTTGTTGGGGTGAGATTGGACAACGAGAACTGGGCAGTATTGACATTGTTCAGAAAACGACAGAAAAGATTGATCAAGTTAGAGAAAGATTGAAAATAGCCCAGGACCGACAAAAGTCTTATGCTGATAATAGAAGATGTCCACTCGATTTTCAAGTCGGAGATTTTGTTATGTTGAAAGTATCTTTATGGAAGGGTATTATCCGATTCAAAAAGAGAGGAAAATTGAGTCCTCGATTCATTGGTCCCTTCAAAATTCTTGAAAGAATCGGAAAGGTAGCTTATCACCTTGAGATGCCTAATCAATTAGCTGGAATACATTCTACTTTTCACGTGTCCTATTTGAGAAAGTGCTTGGTTGATGAAGTTGCATACGTGCCATTGGATGAAATCGAAATAAATGATCATCTAAATTACATTGAGCAACCTGTTATGATTCTTGATGAAAAGATAAAGAAACTGAGAAATAAAGAAATCAAGTTGTTCAAAGTCCAATGGAAACATCGCAAGGGTTCAGAATTCACTTGGGAACCCGAGGAGGAGATCATTCGATATTATCCAGCTATACACCAGGAATGGATTGTGAGGACACAATCCTAAATAAGTGGAGGAGAGTTGTAACGCCCCAATTTTTCGTAAGTCAATTTTTACATAATATTTAATTTTATAAGTTAATCCTCAATAGATATTATATTAAATGTGTTAAATGAGATATATGTATTAACTAGTTAAAAAGGACTAACAATGTAAGACATTTCATGGTAATAGGTTTTGGAGTATAAAGGTTTAAGTGATGGAGGGACTAATGTTGCCAAGTTAGTAAAGATGGAGGTTTAAATCAAAATTCATAGTATAATATTAGATTTCCTGTAGTTTCTAGTTTAACCAGTGCACAAAAACAGAAAACAAGTATTGTACATATGTATGTGTTGACTTGATCAAACCAAGGAGGAAGAAACTTCAAATTAAGGCTAGGGTCTGTGAAATTGAGCTTGTAATCTTCTAATTTAACAACTATAAGGTATGATTAATCCTCTTTTGCATTTAATTTGATGAGCTAGCTTAATTGTATAAACCCTAGATCCTTGACTTTGGTGAATTAAGTGGGTAATGAAAGATTATGAGGTTATTGATATGTTATAACCTAGAACTTGAATTATATGATGATGTTAAATGAAATTGAATTGTTAGAATCAAACCCTAACTTTGGGTTAGGGTGTAATGTTATGTAATGAATTGAATTAAGGTTTTTCATGTTTAATTAAGATGAATAGCATGTACGAATGATGTTAGTAAGTTCAAAGACCATAGAATCATAAATAAATGGATGTTTAAATGTTTATGTATATGTATGTAAAGGTTAAGAATGATGATGATAAGAAAAGGATATGATGATGATTATGAATTGTGAAAGACTATGGTTAATGAAAGAAAAAGAAATACCCATTTAGTTATGATTGATGAAATGTGTATGACACCTATGTGCTAAGTGATGAAATTGAAAGTGATATGTGTTTATGTGGTTATGTGAAATAGGTGTCAAGAATATTGAAAGTTGTTTCAAGTTATTATAATCGTGGGCTATCGCGAGGTAAGTTAATGGATGACGCTATCTTTCTTCAAGTAATGACTATTCCATTTACTTGTAAGGACCGGTAATGGATATGTCATTTACTTGATGAGTTATGATTATTTACCGGGGTATAGGCCCGAAGATGTTAATTCTTGCGGAAATTAGCATATGATATTATGGATCCTTAATATACGTATGTTGAATTGATATTAATTATCATTGATAGCCCATTGCTTACTAAGCTTTATGCTTACTCTACTATGTTTATGTGTTTTTATAGGTGAGCCAAGTGGGACCCAAAGAGATTCAGGAAAGAGGCCCGAGAAATGCTAGTGGTGGAGCTTGTTAAGTTGTTGGTAACAAGCTATTTCCTTTAATCATGCTCTTGATATGTATATGTTCACCCCTTTTGGTCAAGAAACATGGTTTTGTCATATAAAGTTGAAAGTCAAAGTTTGGTTATGCTTATGGTCAAAGTCAATGTAGTCAACGAGTTATGTATGGCCGTTCACAATTTTGCAAAGTCTATATGGACACTTATAGTACTTGATGTATAAATCATAGTTTTATGTGAAAATGATACGATATGGTTATAATACAATTCTGATAGTAAAAGTGACTTGGTTTGACTTACAAAAGTCAATGATATGTAAAATGAGTGTTGGAATGATAGTTATATGGGTTTAGACTCAAACGGGTCATAAAAGTGCCTAAACGGGTCACTTGAAGGTTAAACGGGTAAAATAAGTTGTAGTTCGGGTATGAAGGATGTTAAAGTGGCTTTAGGTCTTAATTGTAGTAGTGGACAAGTGGTAAAAATATTGTGACATGAAGTCTTGTTATTTGAAAGTTGATATGTCAATGGATTGAGTTAAACATGGTCATTTTCGAGTCAATGGTCCAAATCCCGATAAAACTCGAATTTGAGAAAAGTGGAAATTGGGAATTGTTTTCAAATGTCATTTTACACGTGCCTGGAAAGTTTCATATTTCAGGTTATGTAGATTAGAAGTTATGCGCATCCAAAATTGATATGTTGGGTTAAAAATATGCAGATCTGAGCATTTGATGAACTACCCGGCGGGTAGGTTAAGTACCCGGTGGGTACTAAGTTTCAAATGATATCAGAGGTGATCCAAAGTTGAGTACCCGGTGGGTACTAAAGTAGTACGCAGGGTGTACTAAGAGTATGCAGGGGTACTCCCTCAGCATCTTGAACAATTGACTTTTAAGATTCTAAACATATTTGTAAGGGTGTAAACTTATGTCAAAAAAATGGTTCAAAATTTCGGAATGTTTCAATAATGTAATATAATTCCACACATTTTTTAAAAGTGTGTAGAAATGATATCTTTGTTGCATTGCTTACCCGTATATAATAGGGGTATAAAAGAACTTTATAATATTGTTTTTATCTATTTATAGAAGTGAACAATAAATTTAAGGCATCTATAAAATAAATACCAAACTACAAAATTGGAATGAAGGGAATACATTTTTCTTAGTTACTAAGCTATGTTTTTGTTTTAACTATCATAACTAGTCTTTGAACTAGAAATTTATTGTATATTTTTCGTTGTTCTAATTTTTTTTTACCAAAGTTACTAGTTTATTGAACTAGAAATTTATTGAATCTTTATATTCATTGTTCTAAATTCAATTCTTTAAGTTGAATATTGTTGGATCTGAAAATTTAATCATTAGTACGATTCAATAACCAGTAACACAATATTTCATATATCAAATATAAAAGTTAATTGAGAGCTTAAATAAGAGGCTAGTATCAAATTGCCGCACAAGAGCATCTCCAATAAGGGGTTTATTTGAGTTTTTTGGTTAAAAAAGTCTTTGAAAAGCTTAATTCTATTTGCTCAAAAGTTTAGTTTTGTTTGTTTTTGTTTTTTTTTTGTTTTTTTTTGAAAGAGTTTGCTAAAATTGAGCTCTGGCTTAATAACTCAATTACTATTGTGTATGGTTAATTTATAAATATATAACTAGTTTGTATGAATTTTGATGAAAAAGCTTTAAAGAAGCTTTTGCTATTGGAGGGTAAAGGTTTATAAAACATGAAAACTAATGCAAAGTGATGTGTCACTAAAAAAGCTTTTGTAGTGTAGTTGCTCAAGGCCAACAAAATAGGGCCTGAATATTTTATAATACTCTGTATATAAATTAAGAAAGACAAACTACATGTCTATATCTGATCTTATTTTTTACATATATTTATAGTGAACAATTGAACATACCATCTTGATTTTTAGTTTATAATGAAGATCTTGTCGACAATAAGAGCGATCTTAATTAATTCTTGGCTAATTAAATGCAATTAACGGCGATTTAATTAATTAATTCTTGCCTTCTTGCCTTCTTGCTAGCTTCTAAGCTTTGTAGGTCACAATAAATGACATCCTTCAATATTCTTCAAAATTTTGAACACGTTTCGTTAATTGTTTCACCAAAACGGCAAAATGAGACTATTTATTGAGTATGCACGTAAAATTCAGGGCATGCAATGCATACATTGTTTATCTATAAAACCTCTCCATTTCCTACTCAAGACATAACATAAATAAAACCACAAAAAGGAAGTCATGGGTGTACGACAACATTACCAAACAATTTCCAAATGTAACAATCAAGGTAGATCAGAACAGACTGTGGCGGCTGATCTTGACGGTACCCTTCTCCTATCTCGAAGTAGTTTCCCATACTTCTTCCTTGTAGCACTTGAAGCAGGAAGTCTCTTACGCGCACTCATACTTTTATTATCAGTTCCGTTCGTGTATGCGACGTATATGCTCATTTCTGAATCCATAGCCATCCAAACCTTAATTTTTATATCGTTTGCTGGCCTACGAATCCACGACATTCAAATTGTTTCACGTTCGGTTTTACCTAGATTTTATGCAACTGATGTGCATGCCAAATCATGGGAAGTGTTCAATTCATTTGGAAAGCGGTATATTGTAACTGCAAATCCTAGAATTATGGTGGAACATTTTGCCAAGAATTTCTTAGGGGCTGATAAAGTTTTAGGGACGGAATTAGAAGTGTCGAAAAATGGTAGGGTAACAGGCATTGTTAAGAAACCTGGTGTTCTTGTTGGTGAACACAAAAAGAAGGTGATCTTGCAGGAATTTAAAGATCGTGAATTGCCAGATGTGGGACTCGGTGATCGGGAGAGTGATAAAGATTTCATGTCCATTTGCAAGGTGCGGACCAGTCGTATGAACTTTAGTTACTCGTATGATGAACATGTTGGTTCATGCAATGCATGCTTAAATACCACATCTTTTAGTAAGATATATATATATATATATATATATATATATATATATATGGATGGGTTTCCGTGAAAACAAGGAGTTAAAAAAAACAGTGAAAACACATACTCACCCTCCATCTATATATATATATATATATATATATATATATATATATATATATAAAAGGGGTGGGATAAAAAAAAAATGATGAAAACACTTTTTGATTCACAATTTTTTTAAGTTGTGAACTTTTATTTTTTTTGCTTCACATATTATTTTTTTGTGAACCCTTATATATTTTTTATTCACATAAATTTTTCGTTATGAATTTTTATCTTATTTTTAGCTTCTAACAAAGTTTTTAACTTTTTTTAATTGTGAACCTTATTTTTCACATAAATTTTTTTTGTAAATTTTTTACAAAAATTTTTTAAGTTTTTTTATAATGAACTTTATTTTTTGGGGTTCACGAAAAGCTTTTAACTTTTTCAGCTGTGAACCTTAATTTTTTTTAGTTCACGGAAAGTTTTTAACCTTTTCAATTGTGAACTATTTTTTTTCAAATGTGAACCTTAATTTTTTTTAGGTTCACGGAAAGTTTTAAAAATCTTCAGTTGTGAACTTTTTTCTTCAACTATTAACCTTAATTTTTTTTGAGTTCACAGAAACTTTTTTACTTTTTCAATTGTGAAGCTTATTTTTTTTTGTTCACATAAAGTTTTTAACTTTTTTAATTGTGAACTTTAACTTTTTCAACTGTGAACCTTAATTTTTTTTAGTTTCACAACAAGTTTTTAACTTTTTCAATTGAGAACCTTTTTTTTTTTTTTTGTTCACAAAAAGTTTTTAAGTTTTTCAATTGTGAACATTAATTTTTTTTTTTTGGTTTTTGGACTTGACTTTTTTTTTTTTCAAAAAAAAAAAAATTCACACAAAAATTATTTTTTTGTGTGAACTAGGCATGTGCAAAGTGCTAGAACCGACCCGAACCGAACCGAACCGCGAACCGTGAAACTACAAATATTAGAACCGAGTACCGCACCGTAGAGAAGCGGTTCAGTACGGGACGGTACGGTTCCGGTACAGTTTTCCGGTTCGAAACGTGTTTTGCACACCCCTAAGTGTAGAACCGGCCCGAATCGAACCGAACCGCGAACCGTGAAACTACAAATA
This sequence comes from Pseudognaphalium luteoalbum, assembly GCA_963422505.1. Lineage (NCBI taxonomy): Eukaryota > Viridiplantae > Streptophyta > Magnoliopsida > Asterales > Asteraceae > Pseudognaphalium > Pseudognaphalium luteoalbum. Next base: position 59,455,264 of record OY730192.1, on the reverse strand, counting down.
TTAGTACCGAGAACCGTACCGTAGAGAAGCGGTTCGGTACGGGACGATACAGTTCCAGTACGGTTTGCCGGTTCTCACGGTTCAAACTGTATTTTGCACACCCCTAGTGTGAACCTTAATTTTTTATGTTTTACTTCAAAAAAAAAAAAAGGGGTCACACATTAAAAAAATTGTAAAAGAAAAAGTGTTTTCACCGATTTTTTTTTATCTCCACCCCTTTCATATAGATATATACAAGTTAGATTAGATGGATGGTGGAGATGTGTTTTCACTGATTTTTTTTATCTCATTGTTTTCACAGGATCCCATTCATAGATTATTATGTTATATTTTGTGATTATTTTAAATAATCACAACATGAATGACTATAGAAAAAGTTCGGAAAAAAAATTAATATTATAGCTTTCAAAAATTATTTTAATAGTGATCATTGAATTTTTTTTTTTGAAGAATAACGTGTATTAGATAGTTAAGAAGTGATTTTGAAGAATTTATTATGTTCTCAATAAAATTAACCTTCTTATTTTAACCAATTTATATATATATATATATATATATATATATATATATTTGGGGATCAAATAAAAATAATTGATAGGATAACTTTTTTTATAGGCAAAAATATCCTACAACTCCTATTATATATATATATATATATATATATATATATATATATATATATATATATATATAGTAACGGGATCTAAAAAGAAGAAAAATTATGTGGAAAAGAGGGAGAAGCAATATGATTCAGTATTTTTATTACTATGATTCATTTTTTTATTATTATAATTTATGTAATAAAAAATTGAATCATAGTAATAAAATACTGAATCAATATTGCTTCTCCCTCTTTTCCACCTAAATATCCTTCTCCTTGATCCTAATCCTATATATATATATATATATATATATATATATATATATATATATATAATAACATTAATAGAATTACTATATAAATAATATCTTGACTATGAGATGCAATGGAATAATATTTAGAAATTATTTAAAAAATAAAGTAGTTATTGTTAAATTATGTATGCTGATACATGTTGATATATGATATATTTAAAAAATGAATTAGACAAATGGTTTCTTTACAATTATCAATTTCTTCATATTTCTGTAATATTTCACAATGAACGTCATATGTATATTTCCCAGTTTCTTGTTACTATATTATTACAAGAAAGTACGGAGAAATTGAAAGTTAGTTTATAATGCCGATAATTTTAACAAGGGTTAGTGTCTGGGAATGCATCCAACTAGTATTGGATGTCTATTATGTGCACTCAACTTACATTTGCTATTTTTAATGCATCAAACTTTCAAAAAGTGCGTTTTAATGTATTTTGGTGATGTGTCACTCGTTTGAGTGCTACGTGACTTTCGGAGAGTTTGACATATCATCAAAACGTCACCAAAAGACACTAAAACACACATTTAGAAAATTTGATGCATTAAAATTAACAAACTTAAGTTGAGTACACACCATATATCAGGTAAAAGTAAGATGCATTCTCAGACACTAACCCTTTTTAACAATGAAGAAATGATAATCACGCAATATAGTTAGTTTTGAATTTTTTGATTGTGTGCAACTTTCCCCGAAGACGATTATCCAACTAATTAATGGTTACATAAAATTTTCAATGGGCAGGAAGGATACATGGTGCCAAGAATGAAATGCAATCCTTTACCAAAGAACAAGCTTTTAAGTACCATTATTTTTCACGAAGGTCGTTTCGTTCAAAGGCCTACACCAATGGTTGCGGTATTGATCTTCTTGTGGATGCCACTAGGCATAATACTGTCGGTCGTTCGGATTTTACCCAACACATTTCTGACCCCGAAGATATTATTCTATGTGTATAAGATCCTTGGAGTCAAGATAGTGGTTAAGGGTACCCCTCCTCCTCCTCCTACAGTAGGCCAAAGTCATGGTACGCTTTTTGTATGCAATCATCGAGCTGTTGTAGATCCTGCTTTTATCGCATTTGCTCTAGGAAGAAACGTCAGTTGTGTGACATATAGTATTAGTAAGTTTACAGAAATAATATCTCCGATTAGAACCGTGGCACTGTCAAGGGAGAGAGAGAAAGACGCAATGTACATGAAGCAGTTACTTAAAGAAGGTGACTTGGTGGTATGCCCCGAGGGAACCACATGTAGGGAGCCATTCTTGTTAAGATTTAGTGCATTGTTTGCAGAACTAAGTGATAGCATTGTGCCTGTTGCAATTAATACGAAACAAAGCTTATTTTATGGAATAACGACCCGTGGGTATAAGTTTCTGGACCTATTTTTTTTGTTCATGAATCCAAGTCTTACTTTTCAGATTACCTTCTTAAGGAAACTACCGTTTGAGTTCAGCTGTGGAGGTGGCAAGTCAGCAATTGAGGTAGCAAATTATATTCAAAACGAAATAGGCAATGCGTTGCAGTTTGAGTGCACTCGTTTAACCAGAAAGGATAAGTATAAAAATATGGCGGGAACGGACGGAAGGGTTGAGAGCAAGAAATAGATGATTCATCACATTGAAAAAGTGGTTCTTAGACATATATTATGTAACCCTTTACCCACATCAAATTTCAAAAACTATAATAATGTAGCACTTTAATGTTTGTAAAAATTTATACTTTTTACTGTATGCAATTTTTTTTTTTTTTTTTTTTTACGTTATAATAAAGTAGCACTTACATATTCAGTCATTTTGTTTACATACATGGTTTTAGTCGTCATTGTTTTGTAGCATTGTTTTCCGTATGGTCGACTTGTCGTTGGTGTGGTGGTTGTGTTGATGGTGTTACTGGAGCTAGTGCAGGTGATGTTGTTATATTTCTTTATTTAAGGTTTGATTTTATATCTTGATACTTCTTTTCTTTGTAATTACACTACAATTATATCTTGATACTTCTTTTCTTTGTAATTACACTACAAGAAAAAAGTGTTTTAGTGATGATGATTTAGTGACATCTATTAACATCACTATCCGCTCATCTTAGTCACGATAAAAGCATGTCGACACTAATTAGTGACGAATTCTAGTAGTTGTCATTAGTCGATCACTAAATTACATGTAAAACACATGCGGTTCATATTAGAGAAAAAAATTAGTGACTTAAATAAGTTTGGTTACAATAATATGTAACGCCCCGAAACATGACCATTTTTTTATGCATTCATTTAGGTCCCATTTATCTTAAATTACTTACAATTCATATCACATTTATCCTATATTCAACCTTGAACTTTAAACTGATTTTCTGATTTTATACATGCTTACGCGATCCAGATTTTTAACTTGGGATCGCGTATCCAAGACCAAATCCCACTGATCACAAAATGCACTGACTTACGCGATCCAGAAAATATTTCTGGGATCGCGTAACCAAGCACAAATCCGAAACTCAGACTCAACTTTTTGACCAAATTCAATCGTGCATAACTTTTTACTCGTTAAGAGTCAGGGCCTGAAATTTTGCACACACCTCCACTATGACATAATAAAATTTTCATTTTTACACTTTCTCAAAATACGTGTTATTTCTAAATTTGGACCGTAATCCCATTTTAACCACTTTTCGGCACTTTTACTTGACATGTCAAAATACAAACTACACATAATCTGAATTTCAAACTTTGACAACCTCTTTAACTATCAAAATGGGACTTAACTCAACTTACATAACTTTAATACCATACATAGAACCCAATTTGACACTTTGACCCATTTAGTGTCCATATGGATACCCTTTGACCCATTTCTCATTTCAAACGTACTTTGACTATTATTCTTACATCTTTCATATACAATTGACCATTTCAAAGCAGTTGACTACATATCACTACTCATTTCAACCAAATGACTTTAACACTCATTATACTCGAACTACCAAGCATTTTAACCATTTTAACCAATATGTGACCCATTTAAGCACTTTAACAACCCATTTGGGTTTCCGCCCATATGATCACTATTTTAACACTCAATTCACATTTCTTTGACTATTCTAAGTCAAATTAAACTGTTTTCACTATTGGTGTCATACTATAATTCTAAAACACCAATTCACATTAAAACCATCATTGTTAGACCAATTACAACAAGTTATCCAAATTCCACTTTGACTTTCACAACTTATCAACATATATAAAAACTTCATGGGACCATTTTGACTTTATTAATATTCAAATTTTAGTACATAGATCATAATACTACCGAATCATGATCATTGCTACACATAATCATTTAGTCACATTTGCCACCTTATAACATAGCTATTACCAATGTGACTCTATATCACATTCAACTTTGACTTTCCCAAGTCAACGACACACCTTTCAATTAATGGTCACTTTCAAATTTGAACAACATTACGACTCCAAATACTATCCTTTGAGATATACCAACATCTCATTAGTTTTATTACATGGAGTCATATCAACTTTGTTTTCCAAGATTTACTACTACTCTTAATCCAATTGCTCCAAAAATCATTATTTCACAGGAACAAATAATTCCACATAGACACTTCATACAACCGATTTCATATTTGAATTTCATATTGTGGACACAATTAAATCCACACAATACAATTATTATACCTTATTCAACAATGTGTCTACATACTTCACTACTTATTCAATCATTTCAACTTTATTCAAAATTACCCATTAATATTCCTATCATCATATTAACAAGTAATAATCATTAATGACTCGTCACTGGGGAATCATAGCAGTCTGACTCAATTTACTTTACTACCAATCATATCATAGCAAAGTAAACAATTCAAGCTTATTGAAATACACCAAGCTTATCGAAAAGTACCTGATACACATAAGCCCACGAGTATTGAGGAATCATTGTGAATACCAGACGGTTCCTCATGTTCCTCCGTCTCTGCAACCAAAATAACACTTTTGCAACTTGTTATAGCACATTTAATAACCACTTTCTCATACAACCACTAATCCCCACACCCTGGAATGTTTGACTTGACACAATTCTAGATTTGGGATTGAACACGTTATCAATGTCCAATTCACCCAAAACGTTGCTCTGATACCAACTTATAATACCCCTCATTTTACTAAACCATTATAATAATGATTTTGACTCGGAAGCGTATATTAAACATATATCTTATAAAATGTACATAAATTTCTTTTCAAAACTTGATACCCAATATTACAACAACAATAATACCACACGAGGTGTTATATAATTTCATCATTTCCTTTTTAACAATATATCAGAGTTGACGCTAAGTGGTCAAACATTCCATTCAGTCCAACTTCTTGCCCACCCGATACGAAATCCTTAACCTGCAAGAAGTATTCATGTGGGGGATTAGCTCAAAGCTAAGTGAGTGAATAATAATCAACAGCCCAACTTAGCATAACAACTTTGTTTACAATAAATAATTGTAAACAAAAACATAACAATAGATCGATGGTTCTTGGGGAAACCTTCAGCCAAGAATCCAACAGTAAACACATAATATCAATGAGATAACATCTCAATAACACAACATATCAATGAGGATCGGTGGATCTTGAGATATCATAATACCCGGGGATTCACCAAGAGCACTTACCACAATCTGAAAGGCCAATATAGAATAGACTGATAGTTTGGTACTAATCTCATACGATCTAATTTCCTATTAACGATAAGTACAAGGAAATTTCTGCCATCTTACAATAGTAACCAAACCCAACCAATAGATTGACCTCAATACTGATGCCCGAAGGCCAAATATCAAGTGATCACATATTCACAGATTCAACCAGATCAACATATCAAACTAAACAGACTATCAACAGTATTATTACTATTAAACCAAAATCATCATGGCAAACCAAAAGCAGTAATAATACGTTTACCCGTTGTAACCAAACTTGTTACAACTAAGTAAAACTGAGGATTAAGATCCACTCACCGACACCTCAGTCGTCCACTCAGTAGTCTAATGTCACTGAGTCTTCTACATATTTGAGAGTACAATTAAACAAAATGAGTTAGTAACTCATTCATAGTAATCAACTTATGTTAATATCATATCACATGGTTCATAATCCAAATCTCAATGAGTTATTACTTGAATCATTATATTATATCAGTGCCTCTGTTTCAAACTCATTATCAATATTCAACACACTTAGTAACTATAATCTTCATAGTTAACCAATCATGATCATTTATTAAGTTATGATTCTTATGATCACAACATCACTTTAATCACTTTATTTATCACAAAGTAGCATGATTAAACCATTACAAGGTCATTAACTTCAATATCACTAGATAATCAAAATCTCAATATTAGGTTTCATGAATACTTAGCCACACATATTCTAACTTTACTCTTTGATTATCAATCAAGTATTCTAAATCATAATCCATACCGAATTTCCTCATATAACTTATGAATATCATCATAATCACTATAATTCTCAAGAACACTTTAATCAATTTATAACTTTTAACTTGAATAATGTTTATCATCATCATTAATCAACACTTATCAATATATACATCATTATTCTAAGCTTTAAAATCATAATTCATGTAAAATCACTCAAACTCCTAACTTTCTTCATGAACATTTATCAAATTATTCATTTCTATGTTAGGGATTAGCTATTAATCATGATTTAAGCATCTACTAATCATTATATCATGAACACAAACTTCAATTTAGCATCAATCACCCTAATTTAATAATTTGCCCAAAAACCCATTATCTAGGTTTAGGAAATTCAAGAATTTAACACTTACAATGAGTTAAGATGATGAAAGGATGAATCAATTCACTTTATTGAAGCTCAATTCAAAGATTTATAGCTTCAATTTCAACTCACAACCTGTTTTGTAAATTATAAATCGTCCCTGTGGGTTTGATACGTATGGCCAGACACAACCAGGGAGAAATAACACTTTTAATTTATCAAAACTTGAAGAAACATGATGATTTAAGTGTATAATTAGGGTTTTGCTCTTTCCTCTCGCTAACAATCGAACTCCCTGGAATTTTTGTGAAGTTTAATACGTAATACACACATATATTAGAAATATGTGTACTAGTTTTATCCCCTTCTAAATCTATTGCCTGGAACTTAAAAACCAATTACGAGACCACTAACTTTTATTTTACCGTCAACTATGTTAATTTAAAACAATTAACAATTTACTAGTCACAATAAATTATGTGACTTTTTTCCCCATTATTTTCAATTACCAATTTACAATATTTCCTAACATTTCAATTAACCATTTCAAGTCAGGAAATAATATTAAACTACCGGACCCATGGAGTGGGTGTTACACAAGGAATTTTATTGGTGGCCGAACATGAAAGCTGAAATCGCCAAATACGTCGACAAGTGTCTTACTTGCTTGAAAGTCAAAGCCGCGTATCAGAAACCTTATGGTTTACTCCAACAACCCGAAATTCCTGAATGGAAATGGGAACAAATTGCCATGGATTTCATAACCAAACTACCAAAGTCATCGTACTGTTGCGTTACCATTTGGGTGATCGTCGATCGTCTCACGAAATCTGCTCATTTTCTTGCGATCAAGGAAACAGATAGAATGGAACGCCTCACACGAATCTACATCAAAGAAATTGTTTCTCGACACTGTATTCCAATCTCGATTATTTCTGACAGAGATAGTCGTTTCACATCTCGCTTTTGGCAATCATTGCAGAAATCATTGGGTACTCGCCTGGATATGAGTACTGCATACCACCCACAAACCGACGGCCAAAGCGAACGAACCATACAAACACTGGAGGATATGATACGAGCCTGCGTAGTTGACTTCGGTACCAATTAGGAACATCATCTGCCATTGTGCGAATTTTCATACAACAACAACTACCATACCAGTATTGGAGCTGCCCCTTTTGAGGCACTGTACGGTCGTAAGTGCCGATTACCTGTCTGGTGGACCGAAGTGGGAGACAGCCAACTCACTGGTCCTGAAATCATACACGGAACCACCAAGAAAATTATTGGTATCCAACAACGGCTGAAAGTTGCACGTGATCATCAGAAGAGTTATATTTACTAGCAATTCACCAAATAAGTTTTGTCAAATGTTCAAAACCTCAAATACACAAGTTTCTAGATTAAACATTCGCCGTAATCCCAACTCATATGTGCTTAGCTCATTTGGTTAACAAAAATCCATATTTATTGTCATGAACAAAGATCATTCATACATAGACATACAAATGTAGTAATTTGACTTAACAACAAACATTCGCTATAATCATCAAGTTAAAGTCACCACTTTGTTTCACAAATTTCTGTTGAGCCAAGCACACATTAGTTCATGGATGAACCATAAACTCAAACATAATCAAACACCAAAGAATGTCACCCCTAATCACTAGCTACATCATCCAAACAACTAAATTATGAAACTAGCCACTCATCATAACAATAATCATCAAACAACTACAAGTAATTGGAGAAATCATAAATTAATTGAAATTAAATGAAATGAAATTGTACCAAAGTTAAAACACAAATTGAAGTAATTGTTCTTGGTGAAATTGTTGCTAACTTGTTATTCTCTACAATCTTACAGATGAAACCCAAGTATTTGCAAGTGAAAAGTAGTGAGAATGAGTAGCGTTTGTGTAGTGAAGTGTTCTTCCTTGAGAGGAAAACACACCCAAAAAAGTGAGTTGGAGAGATGATGAATAATGTGATGAATTTTTAATTTTTTTTTAATTTTCTCTTTTTGGGTGATACAAAAACCCTCCCTTTCCTTCAATCCCATGGATTTTTGGGAGTTTTTGGACCAAAAATCTGCTAGAGTTGACTGCTCCCTCCTTCATTTTCGCACACCTCATTTTTACACTATGGTCCGAGTTTATTTTTTATCCAGATCTGGAAGACAAACAGAGACCCGACAACTTAGCCGTTCGGATGAGAATACATAGCCGATCGGCTTGATAAGCTTACCCGATCGGCTGGCCACTCATAGTCGATTGGATTCTTTGTCCTCGATCACATGCTTTCAACAAGGGCAAGCTGCTGTAACGCATTTGAACTAAACTAGCCGATCATCTAGATTGAGCCGATCGGCTTAAACGTGTTACCCGATCGGCTGAGTTAGTTGAGCCGATCGACTAGGTCTTGTTTCCAGGCTAGATCAGTTCAGCATCAGACTTAGCTCAGATTTCGACCACTTTCACCACAATGCATGCTTTTCCAATGATTCAACCTGAGATAAATTTCCAAACGAAATAAGTATCAAAAGTTCACAAAATCTACTCAAATATATATGCAAAGCAAATGATATCGCGACAAATTTATATAGACAAAATGAGCGATATCAGGCACGTACTCTTCATATGTCACATGTAAAACACGTAACCTTTTACTACTTACCACTTTATACTTATTCATATTCCATACCATAGCAATAATATGAATAATCAATATCAAATCACATTACAAACATAAACCATACTTTACTTGATTGTATGAACCTTTTGCTCGCAAGCAAGATAGAACACACAACCCTTACCCATTTAACCCCCATATAACTCACCTTAGCTTTTTAGGCAATTAGAAGATCTAACACTAGCTTTGGGGCTTCCATCTCATTTGATCACCTATCATATAACATAATCACATAACATATACTTAGCATCAATCGGTGATCAAATTTCACTAATCAACATTACTAACTCTCTATTCTCACAAGTTGATCTTTAAATTTAACTAAACATAACTTTACTTTACTTTACTTTACATGAACATATGAGTTATTATCCACATTAACTCACTTTCTAACCATTTCACATCATCAATTGAACTAGTTATACATTTAAAATTAACTAATTCAATTCATATCATTTACATCTTTTCAAGTTATGATCAATATGATCACAACTATACTTTAATCACATTCATCATTACTAATCAATCTTCTTAGATCATTAACAAAGTTAATTTAGCATCAATTATCAATAATTCACCAAAACCCCATATTAGGTTTAGTGAATTCTTATTCAATTTCATAGCTTTTACATGTATTAATGATAACACAATCTTCACTAAGCTTTACTATCACTAATTAACATCCAATTTACTTTACTACTTACAATGATCACCATGAATACCTAACCAATTTCATGACTTTTAGCTTAATTAGGTTAACACACATTCTTTCAAGCTCAATTAACCTTAATCAAGTTAAAACTACCATCAATTTCATGTTAGAACTCATTAATCATTCAAACTCTTAGAAACCCATTTCTAGGTTTAGAGGAAATTGAAGAACAATACTTACCATGTGTTAGAGAAGATCAATGAATGATTTCTCACTTGTTTCTAGCTTCAATTTCATGTTTCTAGCTTTATATCTCTTTGATTCTTCTTCCTGAGCTTCTTTCTTTCTTACTATATTTTGTTTCATACGTACATATGAAATATACTTGGATATGTATGAATATAAACATATAAACCGACTTACATATGTGTATTAAGATACACCGTGTACTTATCAATATCTGGACTTAAAAACCATTCACAGTTATTACTATTTTATTTTACCTAACATAATAATAACTTAAAAGAATTACTTTTACCTTTACCATTATAATACTTTTAGATTTTGGGGTGTTACATAATATGATACTGATGACGAAGTTTATTCTCGTTACGAAAAATTTGCGTGACTAATTACTTAATTAATATTAAGTAATTAGTTAGTTTATTCTCACTATAGACTTCAAATACTTCTGTCGTGAATTAGACCATTCTTTCCGGTCTTTCACGTGACTATTGCACTAGGATAGGAATTGATCAACCTTAACTATGAATACATAGTTATCTCATGTTGTTGTATGAAGCTGTGGGATCATCATAAAATGGCAGAATACTTGGTACAACGTTGGAAATACCACTGGTAGATTCCAACACCACTAGTAGAGTACAAATACGTGGAAGCCAAGAAAATGCTGTCGGACTATCTCACCGTGGATTACCTGGAAGTTACCCTTCTAGAACATGGGTCTAGGTATTGTTAAGCCATGAAAATGCCATAGTACACCGTTAAACTACCTTTGATTATAAAGTTGTGTAAAGATTGTTGCACCCGCAACCGTCGGTTCAGTGTCGTTGCGATTCCTGATAGTGATACGGGCGCAGCAGGGGTTTTAAAATTTATATTTTGCTGGGCTTAAATTATACGTACTACCTACTCTGGTTAGTAAGCGGTAAGTATGACCTAAGATCGTTCTATGAATCCAAACGTGTGGGAGATTAAAGCTGGTGCTTTCGGTAGGAGATATTTAGAATGAAACAAAGTAGGTAGGTTTGGGGATTTTAAACTAAAGACAGGTAATAAAAATGCAGAAAAGTAAATTACAGGAAAGTAGATAAAGATAAACATGTGATTGCTGAGATTTCGATAATTAATGTTTCAGGATGACAGATTAAACAGGGACAACGCTAAATGTAATGATCTAAACTGTCAGGTGTAAACTCTAGAACCCTACCAACTAAATTTCCCATTGGCATGTCACTAGGAACTAGGTTATCGTGATTCTGATCGGAGCAATACGCAAACTTCCAATACTTATCTAGTTGAAAGATAAACAACCTATTTTGGCTTGACGCCGAGGTGCATGAATCAGTAGCGTATCGTCTCATAGGTCCGGCCTTTCTTAACCCCTAGAATAGTTTAGTATTTTATTAGCATGCAGATTAATAACTTTGTATGTTTTGACCGCTGATTGTGTAAGGCTTAGTGTTTTAAGGTATTTAAATCACGAGGATGTTGTCCTTATTCCTAAGTCTTGTTTTATGCATTAAGATCTGGTTACTTCAACTTATGACTTGAGTTCTCCTTTTCAAACAGTTATACATCCCTAGATTATTCGCAGTTTATAAAAACGTGTTTCATATGCAGGCCATGCCTTTCAGTAATCGGACAGTGTACTTTACAGGGTAGTTCGACTGCTTCTTACATCAGACATGCGGTCAGGAGTAATTGACGGTGAATGTGACACTCTAAGCTAACTAAATAAAAAGCGATGCAGAAATATAAACCTAATATGTACAATGAGTGGGTTCACTGTGTCTTACTTGTTACATGTCATGGGCATAGATAACTACTTACCATAATTAAGGTTGATCAAGTCCTAATTACTAGGTTGCAGTCACGTGGATAACTAGAAAGGGTACTCCATAAATTAAACTCAAGCTCATAAAGTCTTAACGGTACAAAGGTCATTAATTCCCATTTTATCTGAACGTGTTTTCGAACATTATTTTATTGTGCATTAACTTTCGTAGGATATACCAGTTAGTTGTGGAGTTGTATTATCCTTTCAGAATTCCAACTGTTAAACCAGAGCTGATTCCAGTGATGTAACTACCTTCGGTCGTTTATCGACTTCCATACATTTGTACTCCGTATAAAACATTTCCAGTACTATATCAGATAAACTGTCGAATAGGGGCCGTTACATCACATTTACAATTGTCGTACATTTAATTATATAACATCATCCTTACTTATAATTATCTACATCATCAACAATCACAATAATAGACTACTCGCAATTCATGGCAATAGACAAATCACATACAAGACAATAATACATAATTGAAATATGAAATAAAGCAAGTATGATAAAGGTTTCGATATCACCCGGAAATAAATGCGCAGCAGCGTATTATTATGACAGATAACTCGTTCACACGTACAAAGATGAATCTCCAAACTCCTAACGTTCGCTCTAACCTCTATGTTAATCCGTAGATTAATTACAATAGCCCTAGACTAAACTATAAGAGACTTTTAGAGTGAGAAAGTGAAAATGGAAGAATGAGAGTGTAAGTATGAGTGTGTGTGTGTGTGTGTTTGTGTATGAGTTGGTGTGTTGAAATGAGAGCTAGGGGCTGCCTTTTATAGAGGAAATTCGGCTCAAGTTAGCACCCCCAAGCTCATGATAGCAAAAGGTGGAAAAGGTAGTGGCACCAGGTACAAAAGGTGAAAAAGATAGTGACACCAGGTACGAAAAGTAGGAAAAGGTCTAGCACCATGTACGAAGAAGTACCAAAAAGCGCAATCTGTGTGGGTGATGGGCAGCCGGCGGTGGCTGGCTGGCTGGCGGCGGCGGCTGGCTGCCAGCAGCACCAGTCCGCTACCGGTTGCTGCGTTTCTTGATTCGTGCGTATTTTCTTCGTTACGCGTCCATTTGCGTTGATTCTTTTTGCGTTGGATTCGTAATTAAAAAATGAAGCTTTTGATGAAAAGAAATCCCAAAAATATGTCTCTGAACTTTAGATGTGTCGTACGAATCGTTTGGATCTTCCGGAGTGCGTAGAATCTTCGTTCTTTGCCCGTTTTAGTTGATTCTTCTTCTGTTGGATTCGTAATTTAAAAACGAACATCTTGGGTCAGATGGATGTTGGTGATGGGCTCTTTGGTCTTGAAACCTCGTTTTGATGTCTTGAATCTTTAAACGTGCGTGGAATCTTCGTTTTTACCCGTTTTGCTTGATTTTCATCATGCAACCTTATTTTTCCCATCTTGGCATAATATTACAGATTTGTAATGTTTTTGAGTTAAAGTGCCAAGAATTGTTCCAGAATGAGAGAGATATCTATAGTAAAAACGTGACTTTTTACGTGATATCAAGTATCCCACACTTAGAACTTTGCTTGTCCTCAAGCAAACTCATTCTTAAAAGCTTCTCTAACGATTCTAATTGCATCAGTTTTTAGAGATGCCTTTTTCCAAAGGATATAAAGTTACAGTTATGAAAGAGTTTTTAACAGAAACTAAGGGTTTATTGAATTTGATACCTTCTTCGAGCAACATGCATGACTAGGCAAATGCAGCATTCTCGTCATAGGCTTGATCGAGAATCAAATCTTCATCACTTTTGATGAGGACGGTATTGACCATTCGAGATATCTTGGAAGGAATCGGGTATTTTCGGTGTGAAGAAGGTGTGAGGGTTTTCCTTGTATTTTCTTGAAACTTTTCTTGAGAGAGTTTCTCTGAAATTTCTCAGATTCTGAAAGGACTACATAGCCTTTTTCTTTGGAATTTTTCTTTTCTTGGCCCTTTTTCTTGATCCTTGGGCTTTTTTTTTTTTTTTTGAGCAGCTTCTGCTGAATTTCTTTTTCTTGGAGCTCCTTTTACGGATGATGCTCATCCTTTGGGGAACACTCCGATGTAAGCTTTTTGCTGAATTTCATATTTGGGAGCTCCTTTTACTGATGATGCTCATCCTTTGGGGAACGCTTCGATGTAAGCTTTTGTTGAATTTCATATTTTAAAGCTCCTTTTACGGATGATGCTCATCCTTTGGGGAACGCTCCGATGTAAGCTTTTGTGTTAGGCTGTAGAAGTCCTGGAATATCTTTGAGAATTCGTTGGAAAATGAAACTTCTGTAGGTTCGGGACGAATGTTAGGAGGCTTTGATTGGGTGTGAAGAGTGAGTGTTGAGTGGGTGGATGTTTGATGGTGGAAGGTTGTTTGGGATTCCTTAGAAGTTATCAAGATGGGTTGTACGTATGACACTCATCGGTGTGATCTCGAAATGCATTACAAGAGCAAGTTCTAATTCGAATGCGTATATCGGTGCCTGGCCATGTGTTGTCCTTTTCGTCCGTATCTTATTCTAAAACAGTTTTGTTTCATTGTCAAAAACTCATTCCTTGATGTAATTTATACTTTTGAAAGATAGGATTTCTAAAGAACGATGTATTTGAATCTGAAAATTTTGAAATTTTATCCATTTTTAGCTTTTAAACGAAAATATTGTTTGACTTACGGACAAGGGGTAAAAACTTGCGGTCGATGGCCGTATATCCCACACTTAGAGGAACATTATCCCTAATGTTCGAATCTATTTGTTGAGTACCTCTTGTTGAAGTATCCCACACTTAGAGATTCTACTTATTATTGGATTGTTTCGTAAGTGTAGTGTGGTTTTTATTATCCCACACTTAGTGTTTGGAATATCGAATGAGGCAATCAAAACGGGTAGAGGGTTTTGGAATGTTGTACCGCTTTTACTGTGCACGTTATCGGCGCCTCGTTGGAAGTCTGCTGGTCCGTGGCTTGTAGCTTATGGCTCTCGGCATTCTTCATTGCGTGGTCCACAGTCCTCCTTTGCTTAGGTCTTCTATAGTTTTTCAAACAAACCACTCAACTCAATCAAGTAATAGCTGCTGATAAGAAAAGTAAAGTAATAAAATGATAAAGTAATAACTGGATAGATGTGATGTCTATGCATCCACAGTACATCAAATACACATAATAATAATAAAGTCTTGGTAGAAAATAGAAAGAAGTAAGAAGGCGGAGCAATCTATTGCTCGGCTGGTGGTACTGCAGTCGAAGATGCTATGGGAGATGTCTCATCTGATGAAGAGTCATCGTGCTGACAGTGGGTGCCCTTATCTGATGCATCCCTATCATCCTCTGTGTCTGGTGTACCCATGGTGAATATCCCGTCATGTATCAACTGATCAACAAACTCCCCTGCGGGCATGTCAAAGTATAGAGTGGAGTCTCACGTATCCCCTGCTGAGAGTGCTCTCTGAATAGATCGGTCTGTTTGTGAAAAGATACTGGAGCAATCGGTGCAGCTGCAAGGCTGGTGCTCCTGAGAGTCCTATGACTCTGAACAAAAGTGGCTCGAGTAGGGGCTCTAGATATCCTACTGCTACTCGAAATCTGTCCTCTAGCTGAGCTGACGACTGAGGGAATCTGCTGTCTCTGAAGGGGGATCTGTGCTCGCGGTGCCTGTGGCCTGAGTGGGGCGGTCCGAGGTGGTAAACCATGGCCATGGACTGGATGTCGGCGAGGTGCTGGAGTAGGAGCTGCAGGGGGATACAAATGTGGCGGGGCTCGGCCCATCCCGCACGGTATGTCCGGAAGTGGGCTCACTGGTATCCCTGCGATCTGCTGCCTCATAGCTCTGTAGCTTCTGACTTGCATCTGCATCAGCCAGTACCAGTAATCGGGTCCTGGGGGTGTCCCGTAATGGTATATATAAGCTGGTATCTGGGCTCTAAGGGCAGGGACAGAAGGTCCTGGCCTAGTAGGCTGTGGCGGTGCAACTGGCACATCAGAATCTCGTGCACCCTCATCTGAATCAGAGTCTGAACTTCGGGATTCTTTCGGTTGCTTCCTCTTTCTGGACTCCCTGGGTAGGACTAGACCTGCTACCAATGTGTCAATACTCTCAAGGTCTGATGATTGTGCCCTGATGTAAACGGTACCATCCTTCAGAATCCTAAGTATATCCATTTTCCTCAGAAAATCATAGTCTATTGGTTGGGAACTCCATCCTGGCAGGCTTTTAAACTTTACTATCTCCGTCGTCCTAATCAATCCCATTTTCCTAATTAGCCTAGTAATTACTGGGTCCATGAATGATCTTCTTGCACCAAACTCTTTCTCTTCCAAAATCCGCTGGGAAACTAGATGGGCAACCTGAACGTTTCTCCTATCGACGATACATGCCATCATGATAACATCAAACTCAGACACTCGGCCATTAGATGTATGTTTCCCATCAAGTGAACAAGCCAGTAGTTTATGCAAAATCTGCATAACTGGGTCTGTGAGCTGGGTAGCTTTAATACCCGAGAAATATGCTTTGGTGACCAATGACTCCATGCCTCTGCGGTGGTAGTCGTGAGAGACATCGTGGTGGCTCCATCAGTAAACAGGGGTGAATCTATCTCTTCTGGTGTATAGAGATCTAAGTGACGTGCAAACTGAGCCAATGACAAGGTGAATAGGCTCCCCATATATCTAAACGTGATCACCCCGTCTTCCACTCTACTCCCTGGCTCAAATGTATAGGTGGTCATGAACTCGGTGATCATCTCCATATACACCGGTTCGTCAATGCTGAACAATCTCTTGAAAGACTCAAATTTCTGACCCTCTATTGAGTAACTGAGTAGACTCTCTAATTTCTGCCTGAACCCCAATATCTGTAGCTTTTCCCAATCTACATATCTAAAACGGCCAAAAGGTTTATCTCTCCATATTCGTGCCATTCGGTCGTATGCTGGTATTGTACTAAGGTATGCAAGAGATCCTGTAAGTGGACGTGCTGGTTTTAGCTTTTTCTTCATGGTACCTGAGAACATGAGAAATTTAAAGTAATAGGTCTTAAGAAAGGTAGAATTTAAAGCACTTCTCGAATTTTCTAATGGAAAATTCAAAATGAGGGCTTTAAATTCTTGACAGTCCAAAGATTACAGTAAATATCAAATGCCCCCAAGTAACAATAGTGAGGCAATCATCAATGTGTAGAAACATATAGTCATGGGATGGCGGTAACTTAACTTGTGAAGTGATGTTGTTTACAAAGTCTGGTGTTTAGCCAAATTTGAAACGTCATTATTTCACAGTTTATAGTCTCATTGTAAATTTTTGACTTTTAAAAGTTCAAATTGAAGTAAGGTTTTTGAATAAAAATTGCAATTAATTTATTTTTTTTAAAAAAATGCAATACTTCAAATTGACTTTTTAGGTCAAAACTTACTTCGGACGATAATTCCAATTTGTCCGCATACCAAAATTATAACCTAAGCATGTAATTATTTTTAGGCATTTTCCTACTAGATAACAAGCTAGGTCATGCACAAAAATTATGTCATCCATGTGTTTGGTTTTATTCAAGACTTTTATTTCTAGTAATAATTCTATATTGCCTATTTTGACTAGTCAAGAAAGTACAAGTGTCCTAGTAAGCAAGGTTTTTAATTTACTATCATGCATGCTAGTAAACTTGTTGATTTTCAAAAGTCAAATTTGCTAATCCTAATCTATCCGCATTATACAATTAACATGGGGCAATCATTCAAAATACCATAATTACTTAAATATCTAACAATTAGCACTTAATCAAGCTAAATTCTAGACTTAATCAATAAGTTAAAGTACATCTTCTTGAAAGGTCCAAACTAGTACGAATTAGCATGGGTAATTGGTAGTAGCATGTAGTTTCTAAGCATTCAACCAAGAAAAATAGCAATTTCTAGTTACTAACTTAGGTAACTTCATAAAATGAGAAACTTTAAGCTTAAAGTGGGTTTCTTATGATCATACCTTGTTTTAGTGTGTTATGCTTCAAAACGAACGTACAATCGAGAATATCATGCAATGAGGAGTTCAAAAGGACATGAAATTAGAGAGGTTGGTGAAGATTGAGTGGTGATCCATGGTGGGTTTAGGGTGGCCGGTTTTGGGAGTGAGGGAGGAAGGAGAAGAAAAGTTTTTTATGTTATTTTTGAATTATGGGATCAAATGGAAGGCTTGTGGTCCATGAGAATATTTGTCATGTTCCCATGTACCCTATTCCTTACATGGTCCCCTATGTACTTCTAAGTACTTCTCTAGATTAATTCCTAAGGTCCCACTAATGATGATTACAAATCCTAAACGTATTTATTGTAACTAGTTACTTGTTAGTCTTTCGTTACGTTATAACCAATTTAAGATGCGCGTACATTTTTGTGGAATAATTAAAAGCAATCCTGAGATATTAAACTTAAATTATTTTTGTTTGTTTTAAAATTAGTTGTCTGACATGGACTTGTTGAATGTACACGTTTCGGCTAAAAGCTTAACATTGTACGTTCTTGTTGTCGCGCACGTGTTTTCAAGCAAAAAAATTTAAAAACGTTTTTTTTTTTTTTTTTTTTT
Source organism: Pseudognaphalium luteoalbum (assembly GCA_963422505.1). NCBI lineage: Eukaryota > Viridiplantae > Streptophyta > Magnoliopsida > Asterales > Asteraceae > Pseudognaphalium > Pseudognaphalium luteoalbum. The sequence goes on along the minus strand of OY730192.1, from coordinate 59,436,533 downwards.
TAAAGGAGACTTTCAAAATTTTATTATATTACTATATTTATACTAAAATATGCTCATTTAAAGTCGCGAGCTTCGGCCTTTTTCAGAAGGAATTGTTTTAAGATTCGTTCCGATCCCTCCATATGGAAAGGGTCAAGATTTGCTCCCTTAAGCGAACGTTTTTCAGCACAAAACATTTTGAAAGTTCCAAAATGGTGTTATAAACGAAATAGTAATGACGATTCTCAAATCCGAGGACTTCTCGTTCTTCGTATTCTAAATTGATAAGATCACCAATTAACTTATTGTACGCTCTCCTTATCTTTTTAGGGTTTGACAAACCGGCGCGTGGACCTTGATCCTTGTAATTAAGTTCGTGAGTGAGTTTATTCATGACTTCCAGAAACGCGTTCTCTTCCTGTGAATCAGGGGCTCCGGTTGTAGACTTAACTATCCTACAGAGTTCACTGATTGTGGATTTTTGTACGGAAGTGAAAGGGTATTTGGTAAAGGCAAAGATTCGAGTAAGCTTAATGTGAAGGTCTTTTCTTTTTGCAAAGAAAACTATGTCGATTCTTTCCTTGGTGGAATCAGGAAAAACGTCTCGTAATTTTGAGATCAGGAAGGAGGCGGGGTCAACAAAAAAAGGAATTTTACCAGGAATGATGATAGAAATCATCGGATCTTGTTCTTCCCAGAACTCAAGTTTGCTGATCATTGCGGTGACACTGTGATTGATTAACATCATAGATGTTGGAAGAAAATCCATGTCGGCGAATGATTCAAAAAGTAGATCTAAATCTGCTATAAACTTTAGTTCTTGGTCTCTGAAATTTGTGGGAGTGCTTTCGCATTCATGACTTGACAGGCGAAGAAGGAATTCTACTTGTTTTTCTAATGAGGCAATCGTTTCTCATTGTTCGTAAGAATACGGGAGATCGGCATAGGTTAACTGCCTGACGAATGCTTTATAGACATCTACCCTACGGGAAGGATTGAAAGAAGCACCGAGGTGGCGTTCTTCAAAACAAGGTTGTTCCGGCTCGACTGATGGAACCTTGTCCACCACCCGGTAAATGGTGTATTGGTGGTTATGTGAAATGAATGGAAAGATGTCGTAATTCCGAGAATCGGGTGTAGTTTGAGAATACACCGATGTTTCAGGAAAAAGGGTGATTAAGTCACAAGACTTCGGAGGTTTTTCTTCAGAATTATCTTCGGGAAAATAATCGAAGTGGGAAGAATTTGGTAAATCAGGTAGGTGTAAAGTTGACGAGTGATCTTCTGGAGATGATGCGAGGTCGGATAACTGGTCCATGTCATCAAAATCCAGGAAATGTTTTTGAATTGAAAGTGAGGTCCTATATTCTTCTTGGGTGTCGGAGATTTCCTTAGTTTTAGAGGAAGAAGGTGAAAAGAAATCAGATCCTAACTCTTCTTCTAAGTAATCGAAGAATTCCGTATCATCCATTGAAGTGAGGTAAGAATTGGATTTTCGAGTTGTCATTTTTAAAGTTATCCTAACTAAATAATACGTAATTAATACTAATTACTTAAATTAACTTTCAAAAGATTTCTAAAGAGATTTCAGTCGGAAGGGTCTCCTAAATATTACTACTTAAGGCGGCTTTGAATCGTACGTTTGTGATTCCCCGGCAGCGGCGCCAAAAACTTGTTGCACCCGCAACCGTCGGTTCAGTGTCGTTGCGATTCCTGATGGTGATGCGGGCGCAGCAGGGGTTTTAAAATTTATATTTTGCTGGGCTTAAATTATACGTACTACCTACTCTGGTTAGTAAGCGGTAAGTATGACCTAAGATCGTTCTATGAATCCAAACGTGTGGGAGATTAAAGCTGGTGCTTTCGGTAGGAGATATTTAGGATGAAACAAAGTAGGTAGGTTTGGGGATTTTAAACTAAAGACAGGTAATAAAAATGCAGAAAAGTAAATTACAGGAAAGCAGATAAAGATAAACATGTGATTGCTGAGATTTCGATAATTAATGTTTCAGGATGACAGATTAAACAGGGACAACGCTAAATGTAATGATCTAAACTATCAGGTGTAAACTCTAGAACCCTACCAAGTAAATTTCCCATTGGCATGTCACTAGGAACTAGGTTATCGTGATTCTGATCGGACAATACGCAAACTTCCAATACTTATCTAGTTGACAGATAAACAACCTATTTTGGCTTAACGCCGAGGTGCATGAATCAGTAGCGTATCGTCTCATAGGTCCGACCTTTCTTAACCCCTAGAATAGTTTAGTATTTTATTAGCATGCAGATTAATAACTTTGTATGTTTTGACCGCTGATTGTGTAAGGCTTAGTGTTTTAAGGTATTTAAATCACGAGGATGTTGTCCTTATTCCTAAGTCTTGTTTTATGCATTAAGATCTGGTTACTTCAACTTATGACTTGAGTTCTCCTTTTCAAACAGTTATACATCCCTAGATTATTCGCAGTTTATAAAAACGTGTTTCATATGCAGGCCATGCCTTTCAGTAATCGGACAGTGTACTTTACAGGGTAGTTCGACTGCTTCTTACATCAGACATGCGGTCAGGAGTAATTGACGGTGAATGTGACACTCTAAGCTAACTAAATAAAAAGCGATGCAGAAATATAAACCTAATATGTACAATGAGTGGGTTCACTGTGTCTTACTTGTTACATGTCATGGGCATAGATAACTACTTACCATAATTAAGGTTGATCAAGTCCTAATTACTAGGTTGCAGTCACGTGGATAACTAGAAAGGGTACTCCATAAATTAAACTCAAGCTCATAAAGTCTTAACGGTACAAAGGTCATTAATTCCCATTTTATCTGAACGTGTTTTCGAACATTATTTTATTGTGCATTGACTTTCGTAGGATATACCAGTTAGTTGTGGAGTTGTATTATCCTTTCAGAATTCCAACTGTTAAACCAGAGCTGATTCCAGTGATGTAACTACCTTCGGTCGTTTATCGGCTTCCATACATTTGTACTCCGTATAAAACGTTTCCAGTACTATATCAGATAAACTGTCGAATAGGGGCCGTTACATCACATTTACAATTGTCGTACATTTAATTATATAACGTCATCCTTACTTATAATTATCTACATCATCAACAATCACAATAATAGACTACTCGCAATTCATGGCAATAGACAAATCACATACAAGACAATAATACATAATTGAAATATGAAATAAAGCAAGTATGATAAAGGTTTCGATATCACCCGGAAATAAATGCACAGCAGCGTATTATTATGACAGATAACTCGTTCACACGTACAAAGATGAATCTCCAAACTCCTAACGTTCTCTCTAACCTCTATGTTAATCCGTAGATTAATTACAATAGCCCTAGACTAAACTATAAGAGACTTTTAGAGTGAGAAAGTGAAAATGGAAGAATGAGAGTGTAAGTATGAGTGTGTGTGTGTGTGTGTGTTTGTGTATGAGTTGGTGTGTTGAAATGAGAGCTAGGGGCTGCCTTTTATAGAGGAAATTCGGCTCAAGTTAGCACCCCCAAGCTCATGATAGCAAAAGGTGGAAAAGGTAGTGGCACCAGGTACAAAAGGCGAAAAAGGTAGTGGCACCAGGTACGAAAAGTAGGAAAAGGTCTAGCACCAGGTACGAAGAAGTACCAAAAAGCGCAATCCGTGCGGATGACAGGCAGCCGGCGGCTGGCTGCCAGCAGCACCAGTCCGCTGCCGGTTGCTGCGTTTCTTGATTCGTGCGTGTTTTCTTCGTTACGCGTCCGTTTGCGTTGATTCTTTTTGCGTTGGATTCGTAATTCAAAAACGAAGATTTTGATCAAAAGAAATCCCAAAAATATGTCTCTGAAATTTAGATGTGTCGTACGAATCGTTTGGATCTTCCGGAGTGCGTAGAATCTTCGTTCTTTGCCCGTTTTAGTTGATTCTTCTTCTGTTGGATTCGTAATTTAAAAACGAACATCTTGGGTTAGATGGATGTTGGTGATGGGCTCTTTGGTCTTGAAACCTCATTTTGATGTCTGGAATCTTTAAACGTGCGTGGAATCTTCGTTTTCTGCCCGTTTTGCTTTACTTTCATCATGCAATCTTGTTTTTCCCATCTTGGCATAATATTACAGATTTGTAATGTTTTTGAGTTAAAGTGCTAAGAATTGTTCCAGAATGAGAGAGATATCTATATTAAAAACGTGACTTTTTACGCGATATCAAAGATACATAAGTTCTTTAAAACACCGTAGGTATACATAGGGTTAGAGTAATGTGGAACATTACGCACTATGCACTGTATGCACACAACGGATGAAAGATTGATGGCAAAGGAGGGTCTAATTCACGACAGAGGTATTTGAACTTAATTAGATATAATGTAAGTTTTGAAAAGAAACCATCCGGTGATGGCCTAGTGGTAAGAGCCCCCGAATGACTTCATTGAGGTCACGGGCTCGATCCCTCCATGGGTAAACATTTACAAGATGGCCAGAGGAAGGTTTGGAAACTGACACTACTACAAAATCCCAAATGGCACACGGTTAAAATCATATATGGACCATGGAAAACATGGGGTGGGCTAAGGGGGGAGAAGTCTATTTGCATAGCAAAGGGACCACGGCCCAAAATTCGTGGTAAAATAACCACATGGACCACGGTTATTCTTACATAACCGCGGACAACAATGGCGCGGCCAAACTGTCGGACCACGGCTCTGCGTGTGGGAACCGTGGTCCGCTTTAATTTATTTATTAAAAAAAATTGGCTCCACCACGGTTCTCATAATGGACCATGAGTTTATTTAAAAGATTTTTTTTACTAAACTAGTTTCTAAACTCGTTTCAAGCAGTATTTCTAACTCATATAATTTCATCATATTAAAACAGTAGTCGAGATGTCCTCACCCCTCGGTAGTACTTTTTTTATCAAATGGTGTTGCGTAAACTTAGCTTGTAAGTTGTAATCAATTTAAAGACTGCCAACTCAACAAGTCTATGTATATATGCATGCCGTCACCACGATAAGTACTATTTAATAAGAGATTTCATTATTGGGCAGATCTCATCATTGAAAATTTATGTTTAATCAAGCAAGCTATTTTGATCTTCAAAGAATCATAGGCCGGGCACATGTTTATGTTGTTCTACCACCCCCACCAAGGGGTGTTTGGGATTGCTTAAATAAGCGCTTATCTGCTTATTTGCTTAATCTGACAGAAGATAAGCAGATCCAAACAACTCTATGAAAACTGCTTATCTACTTACTACCTAAGGAATAAGCACTTAAAAATAAGTAAGGGGTCACCTACTTATTTTTTAAGCATACAAGTGCTTAGAAATAAGCAAACCTAAACACCCCTAACCCACCGTGAATATTTTTGTAACCATCATATATATTCAAGCATCTAAGCATATAATTAGCATTTTAGCACATAATTAAGAAGTTAAGAATTCAAAAAATATGTAAATCATTCAAGTAAAAGACATAACGTATTCACCTATTCTAATAAAAGAATTTGTTCCTGGAACCATGCACACCACCTCTGCACTACATGATCGAGGTCTCTTTGCGATAATGGAGCTTTGCTTTTCCATAGTTCTGAAACCTATATATATTCATATTAATTAAAAGGAAAAATGTTATATGATAAAAGATAAAATTTATTTAAAGGAACTGAATGTACATAAATAATACTTACATTTGCTAGAAAATCGTAATGTTGGTCAGTCACGAAGTAAAAAATCCAATACATGACATATTATCCACATTCCCATCCTCTTTTTTGTTGATTACACGAATCAGCCCAGGTATAGTCGGGTAACATGGAAAACATCTGCATCCATGCACTGAGAATTATAATGAAGCAAAGTGTTAGTTTTAATAATAAGATGTGCATATTTCTAGCTTTATATGTTAGAGAGAATCCTTACTCATTAAGACACTTCACGATTCCGTAATGTTTTGTCACATCAGATTTGGGAGGGCGTGCAACGGAGTCGAGTATGTAAACCTGATTTGTCTCAAGGTGTAAAATGAACAATGTTCAGTGTTTACTATTGAAATTTAAATATACATTGTTAGTATATGACAATAAACACACACACACTAAATGAACAATCGTACCCCTGCCAATACGGTGCTAACAAAATGCTCTTTTGTTTCCTTGTATGATATTCCACCGACTGACGGATAAAGTTTGCAACACTTACTGCCCCCGCTCTCTCTATTTGTTGAAATTGAATACCGGAGGGGTTCAAAAATCCCCATTTGTTGTTCGGGTATGCAGAATTTTGTCTATAGAAGTGAAGCGCACTAAAAAAACATATTAAAGAGTTAGAAAACATGTGATATGATCATTGTTATCTTAATCTTATCTTATCTTATCCCTTATTAAGAAAAGACTTCTTACTGGAGGAAAAACAAAAGGATCGTGATGTCGGCTTTCCCATTCGTCACAAACTCCTTAAGATCTGCAACAGCAATGTCCAACTCGATAACTTCATCCACAAAAACTCCTGGATTGATATATACATTCATGTTTGGATATGTGGTAGCTTTAGCCCAAACATTTTTCACAACCACCGGCTACGACTTTAAAATTTTCGTTTGAGAAGCTGTTAAAACATGGTCGGTACGTGTGGATGGGCATGGTGGTGGTGCTTGTTTGACTGCCACAACAGTTTCTGGTGCTTGTTAGGGTGTCGCAACAGATTCTTGCACCGCGAGGGGAGCTTGTTTGGTGGGCACAACAGTTTCCTCACTAGGCACATCATCCCGTACAGGGTTAGGACTGCACCTTTTAGGACTCGAGACAACATCAGGCTCCGGGGACGACTCTCTCCCATCCTAGTAACAAATTAAATTGAAAATGTTTATTGTTACGACATACTTAAAGATAATCAATGTGTATGTACCTCAGAAAATTCAATAAACGAACGTGACCACTGAACGAAACTGTTACTGGCTTCCTGTAAGAAAGTCATTCCAGCAGCTGGCTTAGGAAGTCTCATCATCCCGAATCCATCCTTAAATTTCCCAATTTGTACCTGTAAGTGATCTGGTGGCATAGACACCCCCTGCACCTGACCGTCCCCCCGAGGATGAGCCTTTCCTCTCGTAACAAGCTTCCTTTGAAACCCAAATTCTGCGAACAACCTTAATGCAGTGGGTTCCTACAATGAAATGGATCGAATATATATTAGGTGATGTAAAATGATATATTTGTGGTAAAAATATATCATAGTAGTTAAATTATTTGATTACCAATAAATCTTCAAAAGGATGAAACTCTGACCCAGCACTACCCCTCCTCCTCATATCTTCAACCTCCCTAGATGACTCCTCTTCCGATCCTACTTCCCTATCTTTAACCTCCATCCTACCCCGATCCATCCTCTCTAACTCATCCACCCTTCTTTCTAACATCTCAATTTGTTCTTTCCTTTTGTTGCGTCGTGGTTGCTTCCCGTAACCATCAATTGCCTTTGTGAAGCCGATAGTGTGCCCCACCGCCCTTGTCCTTCCGGGGTGCTCTTTTCCCACGACTTCCCATATGGCATCTTTTCCTTGAGATCCGTAAACTCATGCAACTCCTTGTCCTTCTTGATCTGTTTGAACCAATAAAAAGTTTATGTTCTAGTTTTACCAGAGATATAAATAAGTAATAAAATTTCAAAGTAAACTTAGATGATCATACCAATTCCTCCACAGTTGGAACAATAGCCTCAGGTATAATCAACCGTCCTTGATTGCGTCCACAACAAGCCCTGATGTACATAAACACCCGTTTACTGTGAACCCTGTATACACGACCAGCAAGAGATGTGGTATCCAAGACTCTGACAGCTTCTTCTTTCTCCTTCATCCACTCTTCTTCATATCCACGATACCCTTTAGGTCCTAGCTTAGGCGGATTCTTGTTCAAACTAGCTAGTTGTCTACCTCTCTCACTTAATCTCTTCACATAACAAAAACAAGTTTGAACAGAAAAACGGGAATGAAAAACAGTAGTCGAGATGCCCTTGGTCCCAGTAGTACTCTTTTATCAATAAGTGTTGCATAAAATTGTGAGTGACATAGTAATGGACTAAATACTACCAACTCAACAAAACTTATTGTCGTCACCACGCTAAGTATTATTATGAGAATGCATCATTGCGCATCTCATCATTGAAAATTTGTGTTCGACTTCATTTAAAAAAAAGATAAAAATAATAATAATAATAATTAATATAAGAAGTATACCTGAAAGTCTTCACTGTCGACCTTCTCACAGAATTTCTTCCACGGTCCTTCTTCCTTGTTAAGATACGGGTATTTCAAAACGGGGCTTTTCCCAGTTTTCACAAAATTCTCCCTCAGATTTCTCTTGAATTCTTTTCAGGCCTGGTTGCATTGCGCAGTAACAGCCTTCTTGGCCTCCTCACCCTTAATATCAGGGAATGTTTTCTGAAATACATAAGTATATATTAGTAGCCTTCTGTATATATAGCATCTTTAAGAAAGGGATATAGTTGCTACAAAATTATTTTAACGCTTCAGAATTTACCTTAACCTCTTCTCATAGAGACTCTTTCAGTGTTTCATCAACCTTATCCCACGAATCAATTAGAATACTAACCCGACATCTAGCCACAAGACCTACCATTTTACTAAATGACACATGTCCCGGCCCTATGTTGAGTCCAAACACATTGAAGTCAACTTCTCTATCGTGATGCGCATTGGCATTTTCATCTTTCTCATTATATGAAGTAGCCCTGCTCTTTATCCATTTCCGTGGAGCACTTGTACTACACTCTTTATTAACTAGTTCTCTAACATGATTGTCTTCTTCCTGCTCTGGAATATCTGACATCTGATCCTTTGCATGAAGATCAGATTGTTGATGATCACTCGTAAATCTTTTTCAATATAATCATCTTCCGGATGAGAAAGGAGATCCTTATCTTAATTATCCTACAAATGATTATGAATACATTATTAAAAAATAATAAATAAGATCAAACGTAATCTAACATACAATAATAATTAATAGATATATTACACCCACAATACATAGATAAATAAACTTGCTTTCCAAACATCATCAGATAGGTCCCCACAAGGTAATTAACTAATCATAGATATCATATAAAAAGTTGTAAAAAAATTGGTCCCCGCATACTAGTATTAATATTATATTCCCCACATCAAACGACAAACATGACACTTCTTTAATTTGTATATTAAACAGTAAACGACAAATATTCACTTTTTGGTTAAATAATGGAGATACTCAACAACACGTACACCTCTAAAGTCTAGACACATGAACATAACAAATAGTGCATATAAATCACAGATCGAAGATATAAACACACTCAAAAACAAAATTTTATGAACAGTTCAAAGAGTTGATAACATATTGCAGGATAATGTTCACTTTTTGGTTATGATACAAACAATCATCAACTAATTAAATGCATGCATGATTAAAACAATATAAAAACTCTCGATTAATTAGCTCAACTACAATTATGGTACATATTTGAAGCAGAAACACCAAATTAAAACATGTATAACATTCATTTGGTTCATACAAACCAGACATATAAGTATATAATAACTCAAAAACTAAATATTTAACATCAAGAAGAAGAGAAATAGATACTTTACCATTATATCTGTAGTTGGATATAAACCCTAACGGCCTACTAACTTGTAATCGGGGAACAAATGAACACTACCTGACTAACTTGGTAGAAGATTATAGACAACGATGATGGATATTGGAGGTGGTATTAGCGATTGGAGATGGTTTTCAGTGGTAGCTTAGCTAGGTTATGCCCGAATAGATGATATACATATGAAAATTTTAGATTTTTGATGAAAAGGGCGAAACCTGACTAACTTGGTAGAAGATTATGGACAACGATGATGGATATTGGAGGTGGTATTAGCGATTGGAGATGATTTTCGGTGGTAGCTTAGCTAGGTTATGCCCGAATGGATGAAATATATATGAAAATTTTGGATTTTTGGTGAAAAGGGGGATGTGTTATAAGTTATGGCGGGTTGCTTGAATTTTTTGGCTATTAGACCACGGGTTTAACAACCGTGTTAGAAAGGACCACGGTTTTTTTATTAGGGACCGTGGCCCGGTGTTTTTCATTTATTTATTTAAATTTTGTTTTGGATGATAATGATGATATAACACTTGAAGCTTTAAATATCACATTATGTGACTTAATAAAAACTCTCTCATGTATTTTTTATGTGGGTGCAAAATTAATTCAATACAGTACAATATGTAGTGATCTAAACAGCTTACATCTTGGCCCAAAACCTACAGCCCACACACCGCACCCCACGGCCCATATGGTAATGAAACAATTAGACATTAATTTGTTTGTTTTTACTTTTTGTTTACTGATCATATTTTCAAAGAACCACGGTTTGTTAAAAAAAACCGTAGTCCGATTAAATTAACTACGGTTTGTAGTTAGGAACGGTGGTTCCTGTAAAAAATATAGACCACCCCTCGTCAAATGTAACCGTGGTTTGTGTTTACCAAGAAGTGGACCACGACTTTGTAAATAGATCCGTGTCCCGCTAAATCTTAGAACCGTGGACAATGGAAAGGAAAGTGAAAATGCGCGAGTTTTTGCGAACGGATCACGGGTTTTACGTGATTTTCACCATTTCCGTGGTATATTAGGGGTGGGGTATAGTGGATTGTGTAGTAGTGTGACACGGTAACAGGTAAGTCATGTACATAACCCGGGGGAACCTGTTATAAACGGGAATTCCCTTTTAAAAATGAGTTTTGAAAAGAACGCAAGGAGTTGGTTGTATTCTTAGATGCTTAAACCCCTTAACTTTACTTAACCGATAGTTTAACATACATAGCATACAACTATTATTACTTGTTAAAATCAGATAGACATAGGTGTTAAGAAAGGTAAGTAGCTAGTTATGGATTGTCGCCTTATTCCTGCACCCCAATCAGATGGTCATTTAGTCTCCGAAAGAGACGGTGAGGGGGGTTTCAAGGCAGTCTAATCTGATCAGAATCAAGATAGCCTATGATTCAGTGACATATGCTTTTAGTGTTAAACCTAGAAAGTAGAATCTTAGTGTTTACACTGACCGTCTAGATGATACATAATCAGGATCTTAGTGTTTCGACAATCACTCTCTACCTGCTGCTTATATTCTCGTTTTACTTATTAAGTAGTTGGTTAAATATACCTAAAACAAACCTACCTACCTTTTAAAACCCTATCATATTAGCAAACTTATATTCAGTAGTTCAATTCGTTTCGATTTAAGGACGACGCTCGAGTTATACTTGCCACTTACTCAAAAGGTAGGTAGCGTGTGTAGTTTAAGCCTTGCAAATATAAATTATAAAACTTAACACCAGTCATCCCTCTGTAGCAGCCGGAACAATGATCAGGGTGAAACCCGATGACCGACTGATAGGGCGACGACACTCACATTCTCTCACGTTTTTAAAAACTAAATATCTCACACATAGTAAGTCGAAAAATCATAAAAATTGCACCATATAAATTAGCATTTTTTTTCTCTTCGATTAAAGATTTCACAAGGTTTACTTTTGACAAACTTTTTTGTCGTTTTTTTTGTTTTTTTAAAACAACTACCACATGTGATACCAGCGTGTATCGCATGCAATACCATCGAGTACCGAGTACCACATGTGATACTAAAATTGTACAATTAATTGTTAACCCCACCAAAAAAGTCATCATAACTACACCTTGTAATATGTATAATCGGAGATAAAAATGCAGATTCTTATGGTGTAATGTTTATACTTCCTCCGTCCCAAAATTATAGTCCACTTTTCTTTTTTTGGACGTCCCAAATTAACTGTCGACTTCTCATTTCAACCAATAGGAGGAGAATTTAGTGGGTAAAGATTTTATTTGAATGGTTGAAAGGTGTTGTGGTCCCACTTTTATTAAAATGTGTGTTTTTTGTGATTGACAATAATTTTGGGACAGATGGAGTAATTTTTAATGAGTCATTCGTAAGATATTTAATTTTTAAAAAGGTGGTGAAAATTGAATTTTGTAATATGATGTGAATTTTTATTGGTTCTCCAATTCTCATCAAAAAATTATTATAACTTGAACGTCACTCAATAATATTAATACTCTGCATCTTAATTAAGAAAGACAAACTACATCTTATCTTAATCTACATATATTTAGATTGAATGTATATATACACGTTGTCTCCCGCGAGAATTCAACCGATACCATCTTGATTTTTAGTTTATAATATAGATCTTGTCGACGTCAAGAGCGATCATAATTAATTCTTGGTTGATTTAATGCAATTAACGGCGATCGTAATTAGTCATTGCCTTCTTGCTAGCTTCTAAGCTTTGCAGGTCACAATAAATGACATCCTTCAATATATTTTGAAATTCAAACACGTTTCATTCTTATAACAAAAATCGCAAAATGAAACTACTAGCTTTTTAAGTATGTAGATGTAGAATTCATGGCATGCAATTCATACACGGTTCATCTCCCGTTCAGGTGGTATAAAGATAATTATTACATTTAGTTGTTAGTTACCATTTATTGATTATATACTACTCCCTCCGTCCCATTTGAAATGTCCACCTTACTATTTTGGGATGTCCCATTATAAGTGTCAACTTTGATATTTAACCAATAAAAAAGACTTTAGTGGGTGGATATAGTATTTGATTGGTGAAAAGTGTAGATAGTGGGGAATCCTAAAACTACGTGCAAAGTCAAAGTGGATATTTGTAATGGGACGGAGGGAGTACTACCTCCGTCCCAAAATTATAGTCCATCTTTCCTTTTTCAGATGTCTCAAAATAATTGTCCACTTCTCATTTTAACCAATAAGAAGAGAGTTTAGTGGGTGTAGATTCTATTTGAATGGTTAAAAATTGTTGTGGCCTCACTTTTATTAAACTGTGTGCTTTTTGTTGGTAAACAATAATTTTGGGACGGATGGAGTATTAATTAGAAGCATGCAATTCATACACGGTTCATCTATAAATACCTCTCCCCTTCCTGCTCAACAGTCGAGACATAACATAAATAAAACCACAAAAAAGGAAGTCATGGGTGTGCGACAACATTACCAACCAATTTCCAAATGTAACAATCAAGGTAGATCAGAACAGACTGTGGCGGCTGATCTTGACGGTACCCTTCTCCTATCTCGAAGTAGTTTCCCATACTTCTTCCTTGTAGCACTTGAAGCAGGAAGTCTCTTACGCGCACTCATACTTTTATTATCAGTTCCGTTCGTGTATGCGACGTATATTCTCATTTCCGAAACCATAGCCATCCGAACCTTAATTTTCATATCATTTGCTGGCCTACGGATCCACGACATTCAACTTGTTTCACGTTCAGTTTTACCGAGATTTTATGCAACTGATGTGCATCCCAAATCATGGGAAGTGTTCAATTCATTTGGAAAGCGGTATATTGTAACTGCAAATCCTAGAATTATGGTGGAACATTTTGCCAAGAATTTCTTAGGGGCTGATAAAGTTTTTGGGACGGAATTAGAAGTGTCGAAAAATGGTAGGGTAACTGGCATTGTTAAGAAACCTGGTGTTCTTGTTGGTGAACACAAAAAGATGGCAATATTGAAGGAATTTAAAGATCGTGAATTGCCTGATTTGGGACTCGGTGATCAGGGGAGTGATAAAGATTTCATGTCCATTTGCAAGGTACGGACTAGTAGTATCAACTTCCGATATGATATAATGAACCTTTTTGTGAGTGTAACGCTTTTTATTTATTGATTTTAGCTTAGAAATTTGGTAAGAATGGAAGAAACAATGATAGAACTTCATTTATAGAGGTACAAAAGTCATTTTCCTCAAGTTCTTTTAAATTAAACGTCTCAAAAATAGTTAGTTAAAAAGTTATATATATTGCACCATGAAAACAAACGTTTCTTTCTGTTCGATTAAATATCTCATATGTTATACTTTTTATCAACTTTTTCTGTTCGTTTTAATTTTGTTTTGAAAATTGCACAACTTATTATTAGATATGATAATAGTTAAATATCACATGCAATAGTAACTGACACATGTTATAATTAACAAGAAATATCACATGCGATAGTAATTTCACTTGTGATACCATAGTATCATATGTTCTGAATTTATTTTTAGGAAAGCGAAAGCATATAATATTATAGAAAAGGAAACATGAATACAAAACAAGGTCCACAAAAAATATAAAATAAAACACGTTCACGGGAGGTGACCAAGAAACAAAAGAAAGCAAAATTATAATTACTGCTAGAAATGTTATAGTATATATCAAACTTAGAAATAAGTGATAATTACTTGTTAATGAATTCAACTTTACTTAAAAATTTATTTTATGTATTCAACTTAAAATATTTCTATCATATCTATCAAACTTTCAATAATCTCTATTATATGTATGAGATTGTATTTTTGATGACGCATCATTCATTTAATGTGCGATATGTCATCTATATAATTTGATACATCATCAAAAGGCACATCCGATTTATACAATAGAGATTATAGAAAATTGAATACATATAATTAAAGCGTTCTAAGTTTGATACATACTATAACATTTCTAGCAGTAAAATTAAATACATTTACAAATACAAATCCCAAGAAATAAAGCATGAGCAACGGAATACGAAACTGAAGCCAAAAGATCCAATAGATTAGTTGAAGCAAATCAGCCTAGGATTTGTTATCCAAATATACCGGGCCATCGATCGGAATTTTTTTTACCCTGTACGGAGTATCTATTAGCAATCCATTGAAGAGATAATCTTTGAACTGTGTGGAATACATATTCACCCAACACTAATTGAATAAAGTCTCTAATATCACATGTGACAATATATTGTAGAATTTGTCAAATTCACCAAAAAATAAATAAAAAATCATCAAAAATATACTACTCCGTATTTGATATGTCAATCAAAGATAATAATCGTTGATTTATACGGTGCCATTATTATAATTCACTTAGTCATTTTTAAGATATTTAATTTTTAAAATAGAGGTTTTGTGATCTTTGATCAAAATGAACGTTTAAAATTAATTTGTCCATTCTCACCAAATTTCATATAGTCACTTGAACTCAACTTTTCATTTGTTTTCAACCTATTCCCTTTTCTTTTCTTCTTAAATTATGTTATATCCTAATTATCATCCTAATAACCAATTAATGATAAATTAATATTATGATCAATAAATAATAGAGGAGATAGAATATAATCTACTCCCCTATAAAAATTCATATATATAATTATAAAGTTCTTAAAGTTAGTTCTATATACTTTATATATATAATTATAAAGTTCTTAAAGTTAGTTCTATATACTTTTGTAGACGTTTTAACCTTTGAACTAATCTAAAGAAAGTTTATTATAAAAAAAATACCCACATGTTCGCAATCGCACGGTTGCGAGTTCCTGACGGTGGGGTTGCAAATTCGGAGAAACGGGAATGGGTTGTGAATTTCGGAATTGTGGTTGTTTGGTCTGACAACATGGTTGTGATAACTGGCTTTGTTGTTATGGTCGTGTAGTTCTTGACAACTAGATTTGTTGTTATGGTCACGTAGTTGTTGACAACTACATGATTAAAGTCGTGGTCCGGGTAGCCGTTTTGGGTGATAAGTCATCCAACTTCTCAACTATTACGAGTTATTGGACGCGCATATTATGAGAGGAAAGGTTGAAACGAGACAATTGTAATGACAAATGGCCAATTATCGATATTGAAAAGTCAAAAAACAAAATCCAACCAACATCTCCGCACCTTGTAACTTGTAACCCGGCCATCAGGAACTCTCAACCCGGGTCGAGTTCGCAACCAAGCAATTATGAATATGGGGGCATTTTTTTAAAAATAAACAATATTCTTGGTGTTTTTTTGTAATTTTTTATAAATGGTAATTACTATATTGAGGGCCATGCCACAAGGTCGAACATGTTTTATTGGCAAGCTGAAACTCTATATCTGCTAAAAATCTAAAAATGTAGGGATGTACATGGTTCAAAAACTGCATCGAACCGGACCAAAATCGAACCGAACCACGAATCAATTAATGAAAAATTAATCACCACGAACCGAACCATGTAATTGCGGTTCTGGTCCGATTAGGTACCAGTTCGGTTATGACGGTTTTGGTTCAAAACCACGAACCAAATAAGTTAGGCGCACACATTAACAAACTCCTAGAGTAACTTATTTGTGAATGAAATTTCTTTCGACAATAAGAAAATAAACACGTGTTATTGTTGTCATGTATCTAAATGGCTTCTTAAAATTTAGCTAATATAATCTCTAAGTTCTTACTATCGATTTCTTATAAGGGCTTACAGAACTCTGATACATATGAATGTTGAATAATGACGTATACATAGTTAATAACACACTTTATACGCAACTCCAATATTAGATGTACGTAATAAATTAAATATTGAAGTTGTACATTAAAGTAAACCGTTAAGACATGACTTAATTTAAGAAAAACAATATTACTAAGTATATTTCGGTTCGGTTCTGGTTTTGTACGGTTTTAACGGTTGTGAACCGAACCGAACCGCGAACCATTAACACTAAAAATATTAGAACCAAGAACCGAACCATTATATCTTGGTTAGGTTCAGTTCTGGTCTGATTCCTGTTCGGTTTACCAGTTTTGACGGTTCCAAACCATTTATGTACACCCCTAAAGACTTAGTACTTTTACAATTGTGTGTATTAATAAGTTTTGTTGGCTTATCAAATATGTTCTCATTATGTTTGATTTCATGAATAAGGATTCAAATGAGAATGAAATTTTTGTGAGAATTAAGGAACCAATTAGAACGTGTTATGTGTCTTAAAACATATTTTCCATATATCACGTATTTAAAAATCAAATATTTCACAAACGGTAAGTTAAACAATTATGAAAATTACACTATAAAAATTAGCATTTATTCTCTTCCAAATACCATCTTATAAGGAATACTTTCACCACTTTTTTTTGGTTTAACAAATTGTACAAAATTAGTAACACATGTGTTATTAGTATCACATGTGTTACTCGTTGGTATCACATGTGTTAATCGTCGGTAACACATGTGTTAGTTGTTTTTCAAAATCCATCGAAAAATAAAAATAAAAGTTCGTTGAAAATATACCTTCTCACATCTCTAATCGAAGAGAATTAAATGTTGATTTTTATGATGTAATTTTTGTGATTATTCGATCTACTATTTGAAAGATATTTAATTTTTGAAAACGCAAAGAAAAGAGGGTTTAGTTACATATGGCGCATTCCTATTAATTCTCTAATTCTTACAAAAAAATTGATTGTACTCATTTGAACCTTACTATTGTTTCTATATGTTGATCATCTTCACAGCATGGAAAAATCATTTGAAGTTAACTCAGATCTAGAATTATATATAAGTATATAACTTTTATTACTTATCTTAAATCCTTATATAATTGGTTTAAGGTCCATCCTTAAAGTGATAAGTAGGAAGATGAGAATTACCGAAATCACCCTAGATAACTTTTACAAATATAGCAGCTATAAATATTAAATGAGTGACTACTAATTTGTCAAACTATAAAAATTGTAAATCATACTTAATTTAGCAACTACAAGATTAGACTATATATCAACTTTCACTTAATAATTATCCAAGAAAAACCTATGTTGCCATGTTTAGTTTTACATTATAGTCTATTAGATATATAAATATAAATATAGTTAAATTTAATTAGTTATTGTTATTACATAATGTTGGTAATCTTTGAATTCACGGGACGTAATCTAATAAATAAGTAAAATACAAACTTGAGTCTATTATGGTTTGATGATGATAAATTATATTATTGACTAACGTGATATTCAAGACATATAATCATATATAAGAAGTTACATAGTCACATATATAAGCTATATTGTTATGGGTAGTGATATTTTCACCAAACTTTTTGATAATCACACTTGTGCATTAAAATATTTACAATACAAGCTAGAAATACACACTTTATGATAGATTTATTAAAAAACTTGGTGTCATTATTATTGTCATTTAAACAATTACCCACGTATTTTAGAAAAGTGTACCGTCCAGTTTAATCGTCTACATTACTAATTTTGTTTACTAAAATTTTTCTACCTATAAATAAACAAAACTTATTTTGAATCAGAAGAATCTACTTCAAGATTAAAGATATTGTAGAGCTTGAAGTCTACACACGTCTATTTATATATTATATATATACTTACATGAACACATTTCTATCATATGGTTTGTTTTGCATCGCGTGAGTAATGTACCTGTTCTTTATTATTGATATTGACTTGCTCTGAAGAAGTTATTATTAAAATATATGGTTTCCAAACAAGTTCTAATAAGGCAAGTATCCTACTAACGGTTACATGTAATTCAATGGTACAGGAGAGATACATGGTACCAAGAATGAAATGCAATCCTTTACAAGAGAGCAAGCTTCTAAGTAGGATTATTTTTCACGAAGGTCGATTTGTTCAAAGGCCTACACCGTTTGTAGCGTTACTAACATTCTTGTGGATGACACTAGGCATATTACTATCAATTGTTCGGATTTTACCCAACGTATTTTTGACCCCAAAGATTTCTTTTTATGTGTTTAAAATCCTTGGAGTGAAGATAGTCGTCAAGGGTACTCCTCCTCCTCCTCCTACCCTAGGCCAAAGTGGTATGCTCTTTGTATGCAATCATCGAACTGTAGCAGATCCGGTGTTTGTATCATACGCTCTAGGAAGAAAAGTCAGTAGTGTCGCATATAGTATTAGTAAGTATACAGAAATACTATCTCCAATTAAAATTGTGGCGTTGTCAAGGGAGAGAGAAAAAGACGCAATGTACATCAAGAAGTTGCTTAAAGAAGGTGACCTGGTGGTATGCCCTGAGGGAACTACATGTAGGGAGCCATTCTTGCTAAGATTTAGTGCATTGTTTGCAGAGCTTACAGATAACATTGTGCCTGTTGCAATTAACACCAAACAAAGCTTATTTTATGGAACAACGACTCGTGGGTATAAATTTTTGGATGCATTTTTTTTCCTCATGAATCCAGGACCTACTTACGAGATCACATTTTTGAGCCAATTGCCACCAGAGTTCAGCTGTGGAGGTGGAAAGCCTGCAATTGAGGTTGCAAATTATATTCAAAAGGAAATAGGGAATGCATTGCGGTTTGAGTGCACTCGTTTGACTAGGAAGGATAAGTATCAAAACATGGCGGGAACGAATGGAAGGGTTGAGAGCAAGAGATAGACAATTCATTGTATTGATAGAAGTGGTTTTAAACAGGAATATTGATATGCGAAGGAACAATAGAATAATATATTCTTGGAATCTCATATATATATAAATAAATTTTATTCAATTGTTCATTCAATGATACATTATTAAAACTCTTTTTCAGACCGCAAAGGGAGCGTTGCAATTTACCCATAAGTTTCAAAAACTTTAACAAAAGATCGAAGTTATGTTTGTTAAATTGCATGTATATATATATGTCGTAAATCAATATATCTATATGCATGTCACAGTTTTTTCAATTTTATTTTATCATCGGTGTGCTATGATTATGGCACGTACTATTGCAATGAAAATGGTTTAGAAACCAAAAACATTAACGACGTGACCTTTCAATTAATCACGAAGTGGGTTTAAGACATTTATTTATATTTTTGTTATACATATTTTGATTTCTTCATAGTTTTGATACGGGATATAAGTTCGCGGTTCGCACCCAACAATAATATATTGTTATACCTGTCACAAGATACAGCCAATTTCGTGAAATTTAAAGCCACCCCATTCAAGTGTGTCACGTGGACCAACTAAGCCTTTAGCCGTATAACATTACTGTGTCGATCGATAGAGTCGGGTACACTAATTACTATGTTAATTATCTGTGACATGCAGGCCGGTGTGTTACAAGTGGTGCCTCATAAACAATTACTACTCGAGGTTAACTTAATATACTTGTCGACTCGTGATTCGTACCGTGTCTCGTTTTCCTTGATTTTTGACTGATGTATCGTATAGTGACTCGACTTGTAAGAGTCACCATCAAACATTTTTATGTATACAAATCTATGATATGTACGTAAAAATTAATATTGGTTGATAATTATATAAGCAGTTTTTACTATAATATTACAATTTCGCTAGTTTCGAATCACAATCACAGACTCATAATTCAAGCACCACAAAGTAGCAAAAAGTTGACTTTGAGAAAATAAATAACTATTTTTTTGGTTTTTAGATTAAAAAAACTTTGAATTTGAGATAAATCAAACCCCCAAAATTAATCTTCATTTTTTCAAAATATCTTTTTAAGGTCTACTTTATTATTATATAATTTGTTTAAGTTAATTTTTAGTAGTTAAGGTGTGATTTGATTGATAGTGGAGTAAAAAAAATATACACATCACGAATCGTACGAGACACGAGTCAAATCGACTCGTTACGATACGGTGAATTTTTAAAAGACAAAACACGAGTCAGAGTAATCTCCGAGACACATCACGAGTCGTTTCTTTTTCCTTCCATTTTGTCTCGACTCGTACGATTCTTCTCGCGTCTCGTACGAGACTAACAACTATGGTTAACATTATGTACTCTGAGCCGATCAAACTCGACGATATTATTGGTACCGTAAGCATAGTGCTGTGAGCCCCTCAACTTTCATATATATACAAATTAAGCCCTTCTATTTATATTTACAACGCCTAATTTTTTATGTTCTTCACATTGCAACCAATTTTCCTTTACTTTTTTAAGAATTACACCTATAAGACTCCTCCCAATAGTAACGCTAACTGACGCATCAATTTTTACCAAATCAGTGTCACGCTAGCATTTTACAAAAGTGACAGAAAATTGACACTACACAGTAACATCACTTTAGTTTTTTCTAAACTCCACATTATTTATTATTTATTCTATTTATTTAACACACAAAGTTATATACATTTTTTCATTAAAATTAAAATATCATTACATTAACGTATTTAAGTTATATATTTTAAACTCCCCTAAAACGTGTGTATATATATATATATATATATATATATATATATATATATATATATATATATATATATATATATATATATATATATATATATATATATATATATATACCCCTTATAATCTTTTAGAGTGTTTGACTTAAAACTTACAAAAGTGAGATGAGAAATACCCATTATACCCCTTAATTTCTATTGACTAAACTAACATGGAAAGTACAATAATCATTAATTATTTAATATGATTATAGTATTTCTATATATATATATATATATATATATATATATATACAACTATATTTTTTTTTATATTTATATGAAAAACTAAAGACCCTATATCCTTCAACAAATATCTATACTATCTACCGTATATTATCGAACTTTACTATCATAGGTGGCTATAAAATGAATTCAACATCACACTCACGAGTATACTATCTACCATACCTCTGGTTGAATGCTTTAGAACCCGCACTATGTGACAGATAATGTTTTATGTCACAACCCCAAATATATTGTGCGGAAAAGATTCAGGTCGGGGCGTGACTAATCAGAAATTATTACACATAATCATAAGCAAACGACTTCTAAATGAGACGTTTGAAAATAGTTGTTACATAACCAAATAAAGTGTTTACAAAGTTGCGAGTTCGCAAAATGATTTCATTACATATCTAGTAATACAAAAGCAATGAAATGAAAATCTCATGTGTTGAAAGCATGTGACTCGAGCTAGAATCATGTTTGGACAATCCTATTATGCTTGTGTATCTGAGAATGCATGCTAAAATGGGTCAACAATAATGTTGGTGAGCTCATAGGTTTTCACAGTTATAATCATAGTTGAAAACATAGTCTAAGAATCATAGTTGGAATCGTAGTAAAGATCATAGATTAAAACGTAGTCTAAACCATTGTTTAAAATCCATAGTTGAGAACCTAGTAAGAATCGTAGTTGAAATCAAAGAAAAGGTCATAGTTGTGATCATAGTTCAAAGCATAGTTCTAAAATCGGAGTACAAGTCTCAAGTTTTCACAGTTGTCAAAGTTCCCAAAGTTTTCCAAAGTTTAATCACAGATGTAATCGTAGTTGCAATCGTAGTTGTTATCGTAGTGGGACTCGTAGTTATTATCGTAGTTCCTCCATAGTTGTTATCGTAGTGGAGCTCATAGTTGTTATCGTAGTTCCCCCATAGTTGTTATCATAGTGGGGCTCGTAGTTGTTATCGTAGTACCCCCATAGTTGTTATCATAGTGGTTTCATAGTCATACTATACAATACGTGAAAGTATTTTCACAAAAATAGTTCACAGTATAGTACAAAATAGTTCATAAAACAGAGTTCAAGTAGTTCATAGTAAATCATAGAAAACAAGCATTAAATAGTTCGCAAAACAGTTCATAAGTAGTTTCAGAGTAGTTCACAAAACAGAGCATAGGGAAGTTTCATAAAACAGAGCATGTATCTCACCCCAAAACAGTTCAAAACAAGTAAAAATGGGCTATGAAACTCACCTGTGGGTGCTAGCGTTCCTAAACGCAAGTGTGATCCAAATAGTAACCTCCTAGTGTCCTAAACACGTGAGGCTATATAAGTAAGAGACTAATCAGTCTGGCTGAGTTA
The DNA here is from genome assembly GCA_963422505.1 of Pseudognaphalium luteoalbum. Taxonomy (NCBI): domain Eukaryota; kingdom Viridiplantae; phylum Streptophyta; class Magnoliopsida; order Asterales; family Asteraceae; genus Pseudognaphalium; species Pseudognaphalium luteoalbum. The sequence continues at coordinate 59,413,832 of OY730192.1, read as the reverse complement.
GTTGTACAAGTATTCACTTGTTGTTTATGATTAGAAAGTATGTGCGGCTCGTTGGTGACGGTTTGTTATAATAATCTCTGAAAACGTCTTTATAATATTCGTATCATTGTGTTTCATAAAGTATGAAATTGTGTACGGGGGTCCGGGGGCAGTGCCCCTGGTAGCGGGGTCCAAGGGGTGGCAACCCCCTAGCGGGGTCCAAGGGGCAGAACCCCTGGCTTGGGTCGAGCTGCTAGGTCAGCTTGGAAAAATTTTATTTCTACTACATTGTTTTAGTAAAAACGCATATGAGATTCGGTTTCGAAGTAAAATCAGGTGGCAAAATCTTATTCTTGACACTTAGTAAAAGTTGTGCCCGTTTAAAGTTAATACGCGATCGGGTGAGCTTCTAGTACGGATCGAAAGATGAGGCATACCCGATTGGGGGAGGGTTGCATACCCGTTCGGGTAGGGATGCATACCCATACGGGTGGGGATGCATACCCGTTCGGGTCAGGGGGCATACCCGATCGATTCACCAAACACACTCGTTCGGGTCAGATAACATACTCATAAGCACAAAGATATAATGAACGACCACTATATGCGTCGTTTTACATTTGTATTAATAAAAACCAAAGTTTACATCAAAAATAGAGTTACATTAGCTCGGTGGAAATTGAGAGATTTAAGTACATAATTAATCTATACAAAATATAATAATGCAGCTAAATCTCTGATTGTTTGCATGCTGACTCGAGCTAGTTGATCTTGATTGTGCAATCCAACCTACTGCTGGTCTGTAACAACTCGCAAATTTAAACGTAATTACGAGCATTAAACATTTGCATTACTAGGCTAATTCCCTGCTTTGAGTGAATTCACAATCCATTTTAGAGGTAAGTCTAGCAAAGCCCAACTAGCTATTACGCATAGTAATACTTATTCATAATTGGTAGTAATTATGTACAGAACAATTTAGACAACGCGACAAAAATATACGACTGTTGGTGAACAAAATCATTTAATAAAACGAAATTATTAAATAACATTAACGTTTATTAAATATTATGACGATAATATTTACAAAGTATTTCATAACGTATAAACATTTATTTTGTAAACTAAAAAGAAACAGAGTTAAAAATTTTATTAAACCTAACTAAATTACTCCCATAAAATATTTCAACCAAAAATATAAGCAAAAAACGTATTTAAATATTTACCATTTAAAAGATTATAACATTGAATAAACGGGGAAAACGAACACCGCACGGAGCACAAACGCGGGGTTAAAATTTGGGAGATTCCCTCCCCCTAACCACCCCCAAAAATCTGCATTTTCCCTCCTTCCCACCCTCATTTCACCCACTCACTCTCTCTCTTCCACCTCTTTTCTCCCTTTTCTCTCTAACCACAACCACCACAACTCCACCACTTAAATCACTAAAATAACACCACAAAACGCACTCGAATCATCTAGCTCCTTTGGAATAAAACATTCACGAGATCACGAGCAACATTTCAACCTTTTCGGATTTTAAAATCGACGCGCGTAAGTTTCCGACACTTTTCGAAAACTCTTATATTTCGGTATTTTCTTTGTTATTTCATGTCTATAATGATTAATACACCATGTATTAGTGTTATATCAACTGATTATGTCCAAAAATCGACTTGAAATGTGTTTAAAAACCAAACTCGCACTAACAGCTACGTCTGCGAACTGAGATGCGTCTCAGCTCGCAGATCGTACTGCGAACCGAGATTGACCTGCGAACTGAACCTGCGAACTGACCTGCGAACCGAACTGACTGCGAGTCGAGACTTGCGAGTTGAGACTTGCGAACCGAACTTTGGCCTGCGAACCCAACTCGGTTCGCAGCCTACTTTGCCTTGCGAGTCCAACCTCACCTCGCACCGCGAACTCAGTTCGCAACACCATTTCGGTCCGCAGCCAGACTTGGTTATTTTCCCCGATTTTTAAATTTTCGATACGTTTTAATAAAGCAATGTAGTAGAAATAAAAATTTTTCAAGCTGACCTAGCAGCTCGACCACAGCCAGGGGCTATGCCCCTTGGACCCCGCCAGGGGTTGCCACCCCTTGGACCCCGCTACCAGGGGCGCTGCCCCCGGACCCCCGTACACAATTTCATACTTTATGAAACACGATGAAACACTATGATAATACTTTCAGAGATTATTATTATTACCAACGAGTCGTATACATTTTCAAAACTTCAAACATAAACATCGAGCAAACAATTGGACATAACTTAGTTGTACGAACACTAGCATGGATGGTTAAACTTAGACCTCCACATACTTACTAAATCTCATACGTTTAGGGCGTTAGGGGATTTCGACTAGATTTATTGGACTTTAGGCTTTGCTAGCGCTCGAACCTACTCAACTCAACAGGTGAGTTCACAGCCCCTACTTTTACTATTTCAACTGCTTTTGAACAGGGGTGGAAAACATAGTCAACTGTTTTACTTATTGCCATAACTGTTTTTACTCATATGATTGTTTATCCTACTTGTTTGCTCACACGATTAGAGTGCTTAAACTGTTAATCTCATACACAAAACTGGAATTTATGATACAACATTTTCATACGAATGTCGTGTTAAACTTTGTTTGGTATACCGGAGAACGACCGGTACTTTTATAAAAATGTTGGAGAACGACCAGCTACGTATTTTAGTGCCAGAGAACGACTGGCCAAGTGGACGGGAGAACGACCCGTGCGTATTCTGGACCGGAGAACGACCGGTGCGTATTTCGCTGGAGAACGACCAGCAGTGTTTGGACGGGAGAACGACCCGTGCGTATCTAGACCGGAGAACGACCGGTAAACTGTTTTTATTGGACGGGAGAACGACCCGTGCGTATCTAGACCGGAGAACGACCGGTAAACTGTTTTATTGGACGGGAGAACGACCCGTGCGTCTTTTGACCGAAGAACGACCGGTACTGTTTTGGAAAATGCTGGAGAACGACCAGCTACATATTTTAAACTGTATTTGGGTAACATCCCACGTAAACTGTATTTTGGGTAACATCCCACGCGAACTGCATTTTGGGCAACATCCCAACCGAACTATATTTGGATAGCATTCCACAAAACATTTATTCAACTATTATGGCAATACTACTTGTGAACATATTTGATATTCAACAACTGTTTACGAACGTATTTGGTTAAACAAACTGTATTTGCAACATGAAACATGTGAATTCACTCAACCTCGTTGTTGACTTTTTACTATGTTTTTCAGGGAATTAGCAGCACACGTAAGGACCGCCTGCACATACGGATTCTAGGCGACCCACGATGAAACTAGGATGCCAACTTTTGACAACTGGATTTCTTTTATATAACTAATCTGTTTTAGTCATATTTATGAAATCTACTTTTGTAAACTTAATAACTTTCACATTTGTACGATTTGAAAAATCGTAAACTTTGTAACTATTACATTTGGCATCTTAATATATTTGTTCTGTTGTAATCATATGCTCTGATACGTATGCATGTACTGTATATTGTGGCACTCCCCATACTTAATTAAATGCTTCCGCTAATACAAATCGACGAATTTGGGGGTGTTACATGGTCACCTGTGATACATGCTAAAATGGGTCAGCGAAACGCTGGTGAGCTCACAGGTTTGTATGTCAACACATAATTGTATGAACCGCAAGATTTATAATTGAATTTATAAAGCAATTAAGCAAAATAAAAGTTATACAGCCATGAGCACATAGTCTGAGCTTAACTTGAGTGTCAGGTCCAATTAAGGAAATCCAATTTGAATGCCTCCTACGAGTGCCTAATCCACACTCGTCTTCCCAAATGCTAATACGTCCGTTTGACCAGTTAGTGCGTGCTAACCCGGACGAGGATTGTCAATCCTATATGATATCATATACTAACATTCACGCTACTACGTATTACCAGACTATGCTATGGAGGGCTTTAAATTGATTAGTTGAAGTAACTCATGTAGTATTTGATTTTGATTTGTACTTGCGTTCAACTTGTAAAACAAAACGAGCAATAATATCACACCCCTGATTGAAAAACAGTAAAATAGGGGCCATGAGACTCACCTGAGCCTGAGAAGTTTATCTAAATAAACTTTGATTGATTAGCCGAGTATCGATGTCCGAAGACTTGTAACCTGAGGGTGTCCACGACACGCGATGGTTATAAACGGGAGTCGGTATCTCAAAGGACTACCTTTGTAGTTGTTACACAACTATATATGTCCAAATTACTACGATTTGGTTGATTATTTAGTTTGTGTTTTGAAAACGTGTACGGCCCGTTGGTGACAGATTTATAATAATAACCTTAACTATTATTATTATACTTTGATGTATCCATTTTTGCGTATTAATCGTATCGTATTTGGTTTGGTTATTGAAAAGTGATTTTTAAACACTTAGAATGTTTTGGCTTCTGTTTTTGGGTTTCTGCGACATAATATGCGACACAATGCTTGTGTTCCGCAACACAAGGCTTGTGTCTTATGATATGCAACTTAATGCGACACTAAATGCGACACAATGCTTGTGTCTTATGTTTTGCGACACTAAATGCGACACAATGCTTGTGTCTTATGTTTTGCGACACTAAATGCGACACAATGCTTGTGTCTTATGTTTTGCGACACTAAATGCGACACAATGCTTGTGTCTTATGTTTTGCGACACTAAATGCGACACAGTGCTTGTGTCGCATGGATGAACACCAGCCCAGAACCCAGCGGCTGTCGTGATTTTTCAACCCAAAACCCAAATCTAACTCATTTTTAGGCTGCAAAATCGTGTTTTCCTCATACATTTGGACAATACTAAGTTGTGTAAACATTATAACACCGAAATAATACACCAAAATGAGTAGATCTAAATATTTAGAGAATTTCTTACAATTGCAAATCGAGACAAACGAGGAAGAAAACGAAGGTGGTGCCTTTGTTAATCTTGTTCCTCTCTTGATGGTGATTCCGAAAATGTAACTTTTGTTGTCGGTTATGCTAGATCCGAAAATTTGGTGGTGATGGGTTTGAGAGTGTTTTTGTGGTGTGTGTGTGTTTTTGTTGAAATGATAATGAAAGAAAGAGGGAAAGAGAGGTGGGTGTAGGTGAAAGCCTCACCTTTTTCAGTCCCCGCAATCACGCTCCGTGCGGTGTTCGTTCTCCCGTTCGTTTAAACGTTAAATGTTTATTTTATACGTTTAAATATACGTTTTAAAATACGAATAATTACCCAATATTTTTGTTGAAGTATTTACCAAATACTTAATGGTTGCATTATAAAATATAACTTTAACTTGTTTCGATTTGTTTGCGCGTTTAATAATCTAATCGTGTAGTCCTTGTTTGTACGATACGAATTTGAATTGAAATATTATCTAAATAATATTTTGGATATAATTGCGTTATTAAATAATATTATATTATTTAATAAAATTGTTCACCAACGTCCGTATTAATTGAACCGAATTACATTCGATGTGAAACTTGTACGATTTAATCAAATCGCATGATTGTATATATTCAACAATATATATTACTTGATACATTAATTAGCCTAACACAGAACTAATTAATTTGGCGGGTACCCGTCGGGTATAGGGTTAATTCGCCGGGTACTCGGCTCAACCAGGTCTGTTTGTACGATTCAACTTAAAAGACGAGTTGTTAACCAAATTCTCGGACATAACCGGTTTATATAACACAATTATATGGTAATAAACACATTACAAAATCGAAATTAAGAGAATCAAGAGTAGTTGCTCACGGATGAAAAATGATGACCGATGATGATGATGTCGATGAAGAAAATGATAATACACGTTAGTGATGATGATGTCGTGAAGATGGTGATGATGAAGTTCTTCCTCTTGCTTCATTTACTCCGGAAAAAATGATGATGGTGGTGGTGCGGTTTGTGTGAGTAAGCCGAGAGATGAGATGAGGGTGTTGAGATAATGATAAATGATGAGAATGAATTTTTGGAGTTGGTTGATATAACCGACTCCAATAATTGGTTTGTGGTATTAAAGCCTGTGTCCCATTCAATTATTCGTTCGTTTTATAATTAGTTTTAAACGTTATATTCTAGAAAATTTTATTGAAGTATTTATTAAAATACTTTGTAACATTATTTAAAATGTTTGTCGGGTACAGTTCGTGTATTTGGTTCGTGTTTGATACATTTATTCATAAAACGTATAAGTTTTATATTATCAAAATAATATAAAGTAAATAGTGTTCATAATTAATAATTTCATATTATTAATTGTTTCACCAACGTCCGTATTTTGTGTCAAAATCCATTCGATAATTTGCGTAATTCTAACTAATTACGTACTTATATATATATATATATATATATATATATATATATATATATATAAAGTTGTGGTTATTTAGTTTACTATAAAACTAAATACTTGTAATTATTTCGTAGTTAGGTACAAATAATTGTCCTAATCTGACGGGTGTCACATTTTATAACCGATCAAATTAGTCGTTGTTTAGTTGATTCAAACAATATATTTTGTTGGTAGATTGCTTGAATCGGAGTTTAACACCACCTTGAAAATAGTTAATAATAAAATGCACGTTACTAACAAACTGTTTATATAAGCCACATATGTTATTTAATACTATTAAATATTAAGTTTATCATAATAAGTACTAACTTAAAATTATTTTATATATATGTTATTTTTTTTATTATAGTACTCTCTTTTTGTCAAAGTAAATGTTTAAATATTCGTCGCTCCACGAATAATTAAGACGGTACAAACAATTCGAAAAGAAAATACACCATCATGGTAAAAAAAATATGATCATTTTAAGTGTATGTAAACACATTTACAAATCTATAAATTTACAAATTTAATAAAAAGGTTATGGTTATTTACAAATTTAATAAAAAGGTTATGGTTATTTACAAATTTAATAAAAAGGTTATGGTTACAATTACTTCAGAAAACAACATGAACAATGTTTATACTGTTACTGAGATATTTGCAACAGTTGATAAAATTTTTTTACCTATTTCTAAAAAAAAATCCGCCATAAAACACGGGTAACCTGCTAGTATATATATATTTAAACTTTTAAAACATAAATACAAATAGCCCATTTCCAATCAAAATAGCTCATTTTCATAAAATAAAAAAAAAAATGAGCCCACTAATAAAACAACCCATTTTCAACCCTAATATCTATTCCATCTATCCATCATCATCATTCATCATCTTCTTCCTCCTCATCTCCTCAAGCCTTCTGTTTCTTTCTTATTTCTTCTTCTTCTTTTGTATCTTTTCTCAAATAAAAACAAAGAAGCTGAAAAAAGGAAAAACACTAAAAGAGTAACAAAATCAAAGGAGAAAACGAATCCGGCCCCACATCCTCGTCTCTCTCATCCGTCGCAAAACTGAAAGGCATAACCAACGGCTGCCAACCGACGGTTATGACGTCGATTCTGTCAATTGAAGCCAACGGTGAGCCCACGTTATCGTTGGCATGAGTCTAATAAACTTTTTACAGTAACAAATTATTTTTAATTATCATATATATACATTCAATAAAAGTATCTCTCGTGTGCAACACACCGAATAATCATGCCATCACAATTATAGTGCATAAACAGAACATGGACTTTATGTAATAATTAGTTGGGTTAAAAATATAGATTGGTAACGAATTTACATTTTTTACCAAGTTAGGTAACGAATTAATTTTATTACTAATATAGTTAATCAATTTTTTATTTTTGTGTTTTAGCTATTTAATATGTATTATGTGACATTATTAATTTATTTATTATTTATTTGAAAATATATTTACACACGTGGCAAATCATTAAAGTGATTGAGGCTTCCACTTAGAGCATCTCCAATGCATTATACTTTATAGGGCTTAATACACTCTCACATAGCATCTAACATTTTAACCTTCACAATGCATTAGTTTTATAAAGTTTAATACACTGACACATCGGCATATTCATTCTCTAAATAAAACATTCACAATGCATTAAACTATAAAACATCCAAAATACTAGTCTATATATTATTTTAAAAATACATTTCGGAGTAAAGATAATAAATTCAAAATAAAAAATTCCCTTGATTTATTATTTTGTGAATGTTTAATCGAATAGTGAGAGCGGATTGATTTTTTATTATGGGTATTAAAATATAAATATAAGTTAAAGAAGAATTATATTACGAATTAATAGAACGTATATTTACAGTGTATATATAATTATATATATATGTTGTAAAATAAGAACGAAAGTGAAGTAATGGACTGAGTCAACGAAGCTTTCTGTGTAAAAAAAATAGTGAGGGCTCCATTTTTAAAGTGTTAAGTTGAGTTTGTACAGACCCACATGCTGATTTAGACGATGTCCTAGTTGGAAGATTACAATGCATGATACATTGGAGATGCTCTTAGGTTATGTTTATACATGTGGCATAGATCCATCTCCATTACCTACTCTCCATCTCTAAAACAAACTGAAAAAATCAACCACCAAAATTTCCAATCTTTATACGTAATCCGAATTAATCACACACAAAACATATAAAAACTGGTGACGTGACAGCTTCGCCAGTTTAATGAAATGACTTGGCATGTACGCGTCAACATTTTATAATAAAGTGGGTAAAGAAAGTTACTAACCTACCTCAACACAAAAATAAAAAAAGTTTGTTACCTACTAATTCTGTACAACACGTCAAATGGGTTTGTAACTTAACTTGGTAGAATAATTTAATTTCATTAATTATCGATTTGTACCTTTAATTCTAATTAATTAATTATAGTGATCGAGCAGTTAAATTTTGGATAAGATTAGATCGTCTAAATGAAATCGAAGGTAATCATCAAGATCTCATTCGTACCAGTAATCAACATTAGCACATGCTGTTAGAGAACCATTCATTTAATTTGATTACTAATGTATGCGAACATTCATATGATGATTTGGTTAAACTTTGCTGACTGATGCATCCAAACATTCAAGAACCAGTGGCCAGTGGGTCTTCCTTCCAATTGACGCCCTTTTAGACAGTGGTAGGATTTAAATCAGGCTACCTTACAAACCCTCATTCAAAGGGTTATGATCCATCTTTTCTGTGTTCTTATAAGTTATAAGACTCTTTTTCTAGATGTTGACAATACAGAAACTTTAAAGAAAGGACACAAATATATATAGTGTCTTTTAATACTTCTAATAATAATAATAATCATTGTCTTCCCCGATCAATAACTCTTTTATTGTTATAAACAGGTCCATGTGACAGTAATTATATGTGTGTCCGTATGTTGATAACTTTTTTCGGATCACATATATTCGTTGGATACATCTTATCCTTTGTATAACCATGATTTTGTCGGCAACAAGAACAAGATAGGTTGGGTAATTTATCGTAACTAGGACTACTTTAGGTATATGCAGCATCGTTGGTATGTAATCTGAGCTTTGTAGCCAGGAGTTTAATTGTGACCTAATGTCTTCAAATTTTATAAAAACGTTATGTTTCTGTCTCAATTTTTATTGTTCATTTAAGTCTTTTCGATGTCTACGTAGGTCCACGTACTTACAAAATTTAAGATCGTATATCAAACAAATTCAATGTAAGCAAAGGCGCCGTAACACCACAAAGAAATTTTAGTAATTTATGTTCAATAATTGTAAAACATCATTAACATAGCTATATGGTTCGTCCCTTTACAAACTAATTTTCTAAATATTGTTTTGTTTATTAAGAGTTTCGCTTGAATAAAAATTAAGAGTATCCCTTTACAAACTAAGTTTCTTAATATTGTTTTGTTTAAAGTGTATAATTGTCACCATACTTGAAGAAGGTGACATTAACTAATTAATTACATTTTTAAATTACGCGTGCTTTGATTCTACGTACACCATAAAATTTGATGTACATCGTAGCTATATATATAGAATTTATGGCCGTGTATAGTTTTCCTATCAATACTTCTCCATTTCTACTCAACTCACAACACAATCAAAACCACATAAAATTTAAGGAAGCTAATTCATGGGTGCACAACAACAACCAAATAATTACCAACCCATCTCCAAATGTAGCAATCAGGGTAGATCAGAACAAACTGTGGCGGCCGATCTTGATGGCACCCTTCTTGTATCTCGAAGCAGTTTCCCATACTTCTTCCTTGTAGCACTTGAGGCAGGAAGTATCTTACGCGCACTCATACTTTTATTATCAGTTCCACTCGTGTATGCAACGTATATCATCATATCTGAAACCTTAGCTATCAAAATCTTCGTTTTCATATCATTTGCTGGCCTACCAATCCATGACATCGAACTTGTTTCTCGTTCGGTTTTACCTAGATTTTATGCAAATGACGTACATCCTGAATCATGGAAAGTGTTCAATTCATTTGGAAAGCGGTATATTGTAACTGCAAATCCTAGAATTATGGTGGAACATTTTGCAAAGAATTTCTTAGGGGTTGATACAGTGTTGGGGACGGAATTAGAAGTGACGGAAAATGGTAAGGCAACTGGAACTGTTAAGGAACCTGGTGTTCTTATTGGTGCACACAAAAAGACGGCAATCTTGAAGGAGTTCAAAGATTGTGAGAGGCCTGATTTGGGACTCGGGGACCGGGAGAGTGATAAAGACTTCATGTCCATTTGTAAGGTGCGTCTAGTCGTATATATCAACTTCTAACTATAACGAATATTCTAATTTGGTGGTTGTAATATGCATACTATATGTTTTATATCGACCCAATTTGTGGTTTTTTTTTACCACTATATTCTACACTGAACGACTTCCCTAAATACGAAACTCATTGTCTTACTTTACACTATTCAGTTCAATATTGAACCTCTTATCGTGCTCTTGATGTAGATTGATTTGAACAACTTTTACAAGATGTATGATCGACAACTTTCTTATAATATGCAGCGAGTTGTATAGTACTTGAAGTACTCTTCTTTTTTCTTCAAAAATATAACCAGCACAACGCCCACTTGCACAGGTACAAATATGTACAATGATGTTTACAGTTCCAGTAACAAAAATTAACCCAAAATATATAAAAGAAAATTACAAATTATATATGTATATAATAAGTTTTAGATATTGCCAAATAGATGATTCGCAAGTCGTAGTTATTGTGTGTTATTTTTGTGATTTGCGAATTTGTTCAAGGGCGTCTATATTGTCGGTTAATATTGCTAACTTGCTAAGTGCTAACTAGGCTAACGTTGTTAATTTATGTCTAATGATTATTTCCAACAAAATTAATATTGTTACTTGAATAATGCCACGTAAAACTAGGGACTCCAAAAGTAAGTTTAATGCATTCATCCATTGATATTGTTTCTCTCCCCTAATCATATCAAACTTGATACATGTCAATACACGTTTTTAGGTCTACATAAGTAGGTCTATCTATCATTGTCTTGTTACTTTGTTACTTTGATGGTCAATTATACAAGTGTTATTAGTTGATCAGAGCTAATGATCATTTTATCGATATATTATTATGAATATTGATTGATTTGTTAGGGTTTATAAGTTCATAATGTAAAAGAGGGTTGTGTGAAACTACTTTTTTTCAAATTCCATATCCTTTATTTTCTTCGAGCATTTTTGGTACTTATTTTGCTTATATGGTCCATAGAACGTAAAAATTCTGACTACGCTACTAGTTAAATGTATGCACCTAACATGTATAGTTCAGCATGTAGACCTTCAAGCAATCCAACTGTAAATTCTGATCTGTTGTACGTATATGGATGACCACATAAAAAATACTGATATTGCATGTGAAACATATAAAGGCACCAATAATGCTTTTAAAATTGTTAGTACACCTTAGTACATAGGTAATTAATGGAATAATGTTCATGTTTCCCTTACCATTATGTTGATTTCATACATTCCTAATGTGTGAAATCTAGATATAAACATAAACTTAGAAATATTGCAATTAAATTAATACACAACTATGTAAGTATACCCCATCATATATAAAATAGCTACAGTTCATTCAGATTTATTCCACAAGGAATGCATATTCAGAAGTTGTAATTGAAATATAATTAATTTAGACAAGTAATTAAAATTAAACTACAGGATAATGGATTCTGAAGATTCGGTTGATAATTTAACTTAATCAGATATTAAAACGACGCTCACTTGGATTATTTCACTAATGACTTCGGGGTGTTTCTAATATCCAGTGTGTTGTAATGTAAATCTTATTAACGTAAGATTAGGGGTCACTTTTCCTACACCTTAAGTTCAATTTACTAATTTACAATATAATTTAATCTAGTAAAAAATTGTTCAACAAAATCACTATCTTACACGGTTAAGTTTAATTGTATAACTTATTCCAAATATGCGTCAGCAATCAAAGGTCAATTATTCATAGACAAATAATTGATATTCAATCACTCAATGACATACATCCGCTATAATCACTAACTATTTCGCCAAATAAGTTTGAACTAATATTTAAACTCAAATACGTAAGGTTCTTGATTAAACTTAAATTTAATTAACATAAACTCAAGAGATAACACCTCTAATTACTATTTATTTTATCCAAGCAAGTGTTAAAGGAATTAGCTACTCATAAGTAAGCTAGAACAATCAAATCGAAGAAAACATGATTTATTAAATAAATAATGTGAACCAAGTAACTAAGCTAACGTTGTTAAAGGAATTAATTAGCTACTCGATCATAACTAAGCTAAAGTTGTTAATTATGTGTAATGATTATGTCCGCCAAAATTAACATTAATCGTTACTTGAGTACTTGAGTACGCGGGAACTACTTAATGGATGTACAAGTATGCCTAATGCATTCATTCGCTGATATTGTTTTTGATCCCTAATTTTATTAGTTGAATTTGAGACATATCACATTTTTAGACCTAGTTTGGATCTGCATAAGTATGTCTATCTATCATTTTCCTTGTTACTTTGATGTTCAATTATACAAGTGGTAGCTGATCAAAGCTAATGGTTATTTTATCGATATACTATGTACAACTGAATATTATTTGTTAGAACTTATAAGTGTAATGTAAAAGAGGGTCGTGTGAAACTATTTTTTAAAAAAATTCGATACACTATTTTCTTGGAGCATTTTTAGTACTTATTTTGCTTATATGGTTGTAAAATTTCTAACTACGTCACTTGGTAAATGTACCTAACACGTATAGTACTGACATGTAGGCCTTCAAGCAATCCTGCTATAAATTATGATCTGTTGTATACTATACGGATGACCACATGTGAAACGTATAAAGGCACCACAGTACTTTTGAAATTGTTAGTACACCTTGGTACATAGGTAATAAATGGAAGGTGTTCATGTTTCACTTACCATGTTCACTCATCATGTTGATTTCTATGTTCCACATGTTTACGGGATGGCAAAATCATATTCAAGTTAGATTAGGTAGATGAACAAGCATAACTTTTATTATCTTAATAATGTCATAAGCTCCGAAAAGGCGCAAAATAATAGTATAGGTTTATGGTTTCCCAAATCAAGTTTTACTAAGACAATTATCCAACTGACGGTCACATTAAATTTTGATGGGGCAGGAAGGATACATGGTACCAAGAACGAAATGCAATCCTTTACCAAAGAACGAGCTTCTAAGTAGGATTATTTTCCACGAAGGTCGTGTCGTTCAGAGGCCTACACCGACTGCAGCCTTGTTGATGTTCTTGTGGATGCCATTAGGCATATCACTATCACTAATACGGACTTTACCCTATACTTTTTTCAATCCAGAGATTTCTTTTTATGTGTTTAAGATCCTTGGAGTCAAGATAATCGTCAACGGCACTCCTCCTCCTCGTACACTAGGCCAATGTGGTACGCTTTTTGTATGCAATCATCGAACAGTAGTAGATCCTGTTTTTATTGCTTATGCGCTAGGAAGAAAAGTCAGTTGTGTGACATATAGTATTAGTAAACTTACAGAAACAGTATCTCCAATTAAAACCGTGGCATTGTCAAGGGAGAGAGAGAAAGACGCAATGTACATCAAGCAGTTGCTCAAAGAAGGTGACACCGTGATATGCCCTGAGGGAACTACATGCAGGGAGCCATTCTTGCTAAGATTTAGTGCATTGTTTGCAGAGCTTACAGATAACATTGTACCTGTTGCAATTAATACCAACCAAAGCTTATTTTATGGAACAACGACTCGTGGGTATAAGTTTCTGGACCAGTTTTTTTTGTTAATGAATTATAGGCCTACTTACGAGATTACCTTCTTGAGCCAACTACCATTAGAGTTCAGCTGTGGAGGTGGAAAGACTGCAATTGAGGTAGCAAATTATATTCAAAAGGAAATAGGCGATGTGTTGCAGTTCGAGTGCACTTGTTTGACTAGGAAGGATAAGTATCAAAACTTGGCAGGAACCGATGGAATGGTTGAGAACAAGAAAGATGATTCACCATGTTGAAAAACTTGGCGGAAACGAATGGATCGAAGGGTTGAGAACAAGAAAGATGTTGAAAAAAGTTGTTCGTTAAACGGATTTATGTTACGTATTACCCATAATTAAGCTAGCTCGTTTCAGAAACGTTAACAAAGAATCCATGTAGCACTTGGTTATGTTTGTTTAATTTTAATATCACATTTTTGTCACATATGTGAATGAATCATGGCTGTGGTGTTGTGTAATTTATGTATAAATAAAAATCTTCTTTCTCGTTCATAGTATGTTATGTGGTCAGTGGTCATGGCATCATAGCAATTCTCCCATGATCTAGTTCAGTGTCTGCAGGGAAAAGACAGAACGGACTGTTTTAAGCCATGAATAAGAAACCAAAAATGTTATGCGGAGGTGAAGTATATAATCTTGCAATGCGAGATATATATATATATATATATATATATATATATATATATATATATATGGTAGTGATTTAGGGGGAAGTGCAAAAAATGGGGAAGGGGGAAATGAATCACTACCATTAATCATATGAATTCTATGATAATTAGTGTGAGGGTGCAGCCATGTGATCATCTCTATAATAATCAAAACTCATTTAGTTATTTACCCCCAAAACAAATTTTTTCACAAACGACAAGTCGAAAAATTATGAAAATTGCACCATAAAACTGAGCGTTTTCGCCTTTTCGATTTAAGATCCATCAATGCATATTTTCGACGATTTTTTTTTTCCGTTTTTTGGTGGGATAATAGTATGCATTGTAATGCATCTTAACATATAGTATGCATTGTGATGCATCTTAACATAAGTTTCTGTTGATACAAAGTTTCTGCGGCCTTTATAGTTTCTGCTGTCTTCAGTATTAATAGTATGCACTGCAATGCATATTAACATTGTTTACAATGTAGTGATGTATTTCGATACATGTTAACATACGAGTTGATGATTGATAATAGTATATATTGTGATGCATCTTAATATAAGTTTAATTCGTATTGATGTATATTGATACATGTTAACATACAAGCTGATGAATACTAATAGAATGCAATACGATGCATGTTAACATTGATTTACAATGCAGTGATGTATTTAACAAACACTATAGTCAAAATAAATCCCCATTATTTAGCTATATTTGACTCGGTGTAAATCAGTTTTTAAATTGATGTACGTTAACATTTGTCTTCACAAGTATTAATATTATGCATTTTGATGCATACTAATTTGTAAAATCTATCAAAAAACGAAAAAAATAAAGTTGTCAAAAATATGCCTTAAGTGATCTTAAATCAAAGAGGATAAAACGCTGAATTTTATGATGCAATTTTCATAATTTTTCTACTTGTCGTTTGTGAGATAATTTGTTTTATGGGTAAATGAGTTTTCTTTGTACACGTGGCATATTCTCATTGATACTTCCATGTTGTCACTAAATTCCCATGAAATGCATACCACAATAATATGATGCACCTTAATTTGATTAGATGAAATGAATGGTTAGATCAACACTTCCCCCCTCTCTCAAAAAATGCACTTCCCTCTATATCATTCCAATATATATATATATATATATATATATATATATATATATATATATATTGAGGTTGACCATGTGAAAGTTATATAACAAAGATGAAATCATATTTTAACTTTTTAAGGGTAACATTAATTTATTTTAAATTTATTTTTCTAGAGATTAAAAAAAAAATATAAAACGCATTCAAATCTAAAGGATTAAAAGTTCTCAATTTTCATTTAAAATGTTATCCCTTTTAAAATGTTTTACGTTCACAATTATATAATAGAGAACAAAGATTTTTCACTTGTGTTAGAAAACATTTCTAGAAAAAACGACATTCATGTGTGTCATGTTTGTGAAGCCATATAACGTTAGTTTGTAGATAACATAGTAATTGGTCTAGCCGGCCCTATCTACACACTACTTTCTGGCTTCACCAACATCCCACACCCGACTCTATCTATACACTAACGTCATGTGGCATGACAAACATGACACACCTATATGTATATTATATATAATAAAAAAACGACACACCTAAATGTGGTTTTCGTGACACCGACTCTATCTTGAGATAGGGTTGCATACCTTTAACAATAACATAACAATACATTATATTAGAAAGAAGTTTACTCAAACGTGTATATTTTTCACTATTTTTGTCCATGGTGAGCTGCCTATGGTAGTGCTAGAGATATAATGGTCGCTGTCAACGAATTGAAAGGAGGAAAACATCAGGTAAATGTCATCAATTAAAAAATTCTAGTTTGACAAAGTGGTGATGTGTGTACCTAGTTAGCTTAAGTTTATGAAATTTCAAAGGGGCATACAAAAGATTATAGCAAATCACAACATCTGTTGTAATGTTTACCAAGTTTTATCAAACAAAGCACAGCTACAAAATTTGAATTCTAGTACTAGCCATCTAAAAGGTTTTACCAGTCGACCCAATTGAGGCAAAAGTTGGCAATAATAATCAAACAGAAGCATTAATACGGTTAGTTTCATCAAGAATCAAGGAAACCTTTTCAGACTCCATGGCTAGAAGCTTTCTTCATTTCCAGAGCTCTTTTATAGGGAGGATCTATTGGAGGCTGCACAGGGTCCAAGATCTTGTAAGTTCCATCAGGGGCTTTAGGAAGAGGATATGAACGATCCGAATCATAACCACTAAGGTCCCCACAAGCTAGGAACGGTATATAAACCTTGTTTGGCCCTTCTAACCATCCACTACTACAATCTGTCGTAATTTAACAAAGATCAACAAAAAAATGTAATCACACAAGATATAAGTATTAATAACATATAATCCAGTCATGATGATTTACATAAATGTTTGATTGTATACCTAAGTCGTCTGCACCAGACGGAGTTCCAACCTTCTCAAGAAGTCGATGCAAATCTTTCTCGCTGAACCCTTCAGGAGGTGAATAATTCTCACAAACAGCAAAAGCCTCTATTTAACATATGTAATGATTAAAGCAGTCAGAGTTAATTCACGGCATCATTATTATGATGTTACAGTATTACAGTGTACACATGAACATCAATTAAAAGGCTTGAAACAGTGCACGGATGCAGATATGTGTTTCATTCCAACCCTTAGTTGCCAATTTCACGTTCAAACCATATAGTATTATATTTCTGTTGGTCATTGTTTCTGCAATACGTTGTGTGTGCATGTGTGTCTATATGTATGGAAACTATAATTTTCATTCAAACAAGTGACAACGAAGACTGTACGAAAAAGGAACAACTACCTCATATAGTTTGAGCAATTAATTGACCACTACAAGTTTGAAAGATATCTAAATGTACATTGACCCAAGATGACAGGAAGACTGTACTAAAAGGAATTATTATATGAGAATTTATCTAAATCATGCATACACTATTACAAGCATAATAATTATAAACATGGGTTCCCTCTTTTAAGCACCATAATCTTTTTTTAACAAAATGATTCAAGGAGTGGTCATTCTTCATTCAGCTAAAGTATTTCCTTTGCAACACACCCAATCATTCCATCACAACTATAATGCTTAACGCAATGTAATCATGTATTTACACATAGACATGATAAGGAGTTCAGTAATCAAGCAGACAATACATAAACATGACATGCCTCCCTGACAAACCTGCCATAATCTAATATGGAGACAAACGAAGTCTTTATCTATAATCTCTAGATATGAAAACTGGATATCATCATTAATTCTAGTACAGAATATGATTCTGTTCTTTAATAAGGTGATTTAGCTATCAACTTAATTGAGAGAGGGTGACAAGCATGTTGGTATCCATATTTCATATTGTGAGGAGTGTTAATTGACACGGAACCTCACTCGTTAATGTACAAAAGCACCCTGTAACTTATAAAGTTAATAATATGTCAAAGCTATTAGAAAAGTTAAGAGTAACTATATACAAACAGCACAATCATACATACATGCATATACACTTACTTTTTATATAAGCCTATAAAGAAATACTCTCATATAAGTACTTATTATATATTCCATGAGACTAAGAAAGTGTAAACAATTTTTTACAGATACCACTAAAATGACTAATGTACTCATGCCATCTCTAGAAAATATAGTAGACAATCGCATCAAAATTACACATTCCATTATAAACAAGAAAGATGGGGGTTTGGTGGTCACTTAGGTGGCATCTACAGGCTTGTTCAAATAGACATGGTTTAAGTAGAACTCACCTATGCTTGAATTCCTACTACTTTTGGGCTTTGCAAGAGTTACTTCTGTGAAAAATAGTTTTAGCTGCAAGAAAAGCAGGTCATAATCAATGACTTCAAGGAACTACTTCTACTATACGGGAAGTCATAAGGACGTTATCGAACCTGACAGTATAAGAGGCTTGTATCTTTTCCCCTAAAGATCTTTGCAATAAATTTTCCACCATTCTTGAGTATGTGAGTTACAATTGTTAAACCCTGAAAATTAGATTTTCCAGAATACCATTACCTTTGGTCAAATTTAAACATTGACAGATATGTCAACACCCAAGAAGCAAATTCTATTCAAAAGTGACTTCCTTTCACTTATATAAGGTACACACTATCTAATATTATTAAGGGAATGCGCATACAAACAATTACCGCCAATATCAATTGTGATTGAACAAATTCATCCATGTCGTGAAGTCCAGTTACTGCATTTTATCAAATATAATAAGTTAAGAAAATCAATGAAAATATACAAGTAGTAGACACGTATTAGAAATTTTACCATCAGGAGCACCATCACAGACAACTAGATCAGCCTTGCATCCATCAAAATGTCTAATGACCTAAAAATATATATGAAACAAAGATATATGAAAAAGAACCCTGACAAAACAATACATAATAAGGGCGTATGGAGAATCATCAAATGTTTTAGTTTTTTAAATAGAGTGATATACAGAGAAGAAAAAGATTTCAACAGACCACTTCAGCTGTTCTAGCATTTGTTATGTCTCCTTGAACTTGAATAACACCCTCAATTGGAGCCATGGGTTGTAAATCAATAGCCACGATGAGTGGAAGATCCTGATCCCTGTATATTAGGAAGATCTTTAGACGTAGCTCATGAACCAAAAGAAGGAAAAGAAACACAAATAATTTTATGCATGCTATGTACAGATTTCATATCTGCGACAATAACATTACTAAAAGAGTAGTCACTTGAACTACCGCAGTCTGTATGCCCATACGAGTGATCTTTAGGCTTAAATATAGGGTGAATAATGTTTAACCACTGAACTTTCAATTTGTTTCCATTTTAACCACTCAACTTTTTTTTAAATGTTTTAACCACTCAACTTAGGTTCAATAATGGTTTAATCCCTGAACTTTCAATTTTTTTCCGTTTTAACCACTCAACTTTGTTTTAAACGTTTTAACCACTCAACTTATGAGTTGACCATACTTTAACCACTAAAGTTCATTTGTCCATTAAAAAAAACCCTTTCGTTAACTTATAATGAAAGTTTAGATCGGGATATATAAACTTTAAACTGATTTTTATATCAACCAAGGTTGTCAAGATAGAGATCTTACCTAGGATCGTTTTTGTCTTCACAAGATCGAAAACGTAAGATCAAATCGGGATCGTAAGATCTTATGATTTCGATTTGAGCATAGGATCTTACGATGTCGATCCGATCCGATCTTACTTAACATGAATATAAGTTAAGAAAATATAAATTAGTTAATTTTTGTCCAATAAAAGGTTAATAGGTTTATTATTTAATTAATTACTACACGTAAAACTATTGAATTTTTAAACTAAAATAGTTTATCACGTGAAAATCTATACCTTTAATTACAAATATAGTAATCTAAGTCTCTATGATAAGTATGAATTGATGCTATGATGTTTAAACTATAAAAGTTTAATTAATTTGTCATGCAATTAATCTTTTATATGCATTATAATACACATTTATGAGATCATAATCGAAATCGTAAGATCTTATGATTCCGATTTGATCTTACGATTTCGATCTTGTGAAGACAAAAACCATCCTAGGTATCTCTATCTTGACAACCTTGGTCAATAAAAAAATAAGTTCAAAGTTCATATATCCCGATCTAAACTTTCATTATAAGTTAACGAAAGGGTTTTTTTAAATGGGCAAATGAACTTTAGTGGTTAAAGTATGGTCAACTCATAAGTTGAGCGGTTAAAACATTTAAAACAAAGTTGAGTGATTAAAACGAAAACAAATTGAAAGTTCAGGGATTAAACCATTATTGACCCTAAGTTGAGTGGTTAAAACATTTTAAAAAAAGTTGAGTGGTTAAAACGGAAACAAATTGAAACTTCAGTGGTTAAAACATTATTAACCCTTAAATATATAAAGTGATGAACAAAAAGGATAAGAGTCTATTTACTTCCACAATAATGGAATGCCCACATCAATTCAACCACTGGCAATGAGTTAAAGGCACAATAATATTTCTTGACAGATAAATTCCACGTTACGGATTCTTGTGAATGGTGACACTCAGTCACTCAGGTTTGTAAGTTAAGTTACTTCAAGCATGTTTAACCATACTTACTTTGTATCAGATGACAGCTTAGCTGGGAGATACAACTTACGACTCAAAACCTACATGCACAAATATAAAAGATGTGACAGAATCAGTGCAACATATGAAATATTGATGCCTTGAAAGTATATAAGATGAAACACAATTTGTTAATGCTCCTTAATCCATACGTAAACAAGGAAGATTATATATATGGTCCCTAAACCTGTGACCATAGCAGGGTTTGGGAAAAAGTTACTGACCATAGTCTAGCACTATAGCCTTCTGAATTCTTTTATCAACAATTCAACAAATCAAGAGAAAAAATTAGGTCAGGAATATATGGGTCTTATGCACAGGCCTCATGATAAAGCATGTAAAAACATGTTTAACCAATTCCAAACTTGCTACACATGCACTTGAAAAGAAAATCAACGATAACTCATGATATCTTACTGAAAAGTGAGAACTATTACGACTAGAGGCAAGATAAAAAAGGTGGAAATGTTCTGACAACACATGAGTGGAACTATATTATGAGAAACAAGAGAAGGTGTTATCAAGCATTCAATCATTACCAAACCATAAAACTAAACAATAAGTACACCACGGTCTCCAAAAGGAAACTATGTGTGAATAAGCAATGTTCCTCAGGTCATAAAAGGAGTCTGTATACTGGTCACTGATGTATAGTAATATGCAAGTGTATTGAAGCTATTAATGAATAAAGAAACAAACCATTTTAAGACATATTATATGTGCATGTATCTTATAACAGAATTATGATATATAGGCAATGGAATGAGAAATATAGTAATACAAATATAAAACCAACTAGAATGTTTACATCTGAATGATAATTGGAATGAATATACACAGTATACAGGCATAGCCATTAATTGATTCTTAAACTTTTAGAATTTAAACAGAAAAACTTTTTACCAGCGGAGAGTAATGATACAAATTTAATCAAAAAGTAAAGTGCTTTCGGTTCATTGAGGAATTTTGACACAAAAGTAAGTACGCCTTGGAAGCTTTGTCTCATCATCCAAAGCGTTACATACCTGACTCCAGCTACCGGGAGCAGCACATAGATCTACCACATGTTTAACTCCTGAAAATCAATGATATAAAAAAAGGTGAATGATCTTTAGCCAAATCGTAATTGCATCAAAGTAAAGATTTATAATTTCATCTTCACAGGATTCAAAGTTGATTAAACTTTCACCTTCGAATATATTAAACTCCTCATCAATTTGAAGGAGTTTAAAGGCACTTCGTGCACGCCAGCCTTCTTCTTTTGCTTTCCGATAATAAATATCCTATATGCAATTTATCTAGCCAAGCTATAACAGGTACACCAATAAAATTAAAAAGAATACAATCAATGATCACAACAATGATACCCTTTTATCTCTTGAGGCTTTTCCCATTTCCGCACTCGCTTATTCTGCTAACACCTAGGAACTCTTACTTTCAGACAGCACAAAAGAAAAGCCTGGAGAAAGATATATACAATTAGATACATAAATATATCAAAATTTGCCTCGTACAAAACGTTTACAGTTATACATCTCAAACTTCCGCTTGTTCACTAACTTCATTACACAAATTAAATGACATCAAACGTCACTTTCAAAAACTGGTCATGCAAGATAACATTCAGAGTAGTTTAATCGAGTTACATTCACAAATTTCTGTTATACTAGTTCGATATAGCAAACAACTGCACACACAAGATCTACATATTTATCCATGTAAACTACACATGCAAGAAATGCACACACGCACACACACATAAGAAATTGATGTTAAAGTAAAGAAAGAAACGCATTCACTTCTTGATGAACATATGTATATGGGTGCTGTCACGATGCACAGGATGAATAACTAAGCTTAGAAATATATAGTTTCAGCAACAAGGAACGTGAAGACAAAGAGAGAATTGAACATTAAAATCGTTAAAAAGCAATGAATTTATAGTTTTACAGCTTGTTGCCAACAATCCCAAAAATTCTCAATAGTCACCAACGCCAAAAGCTACTAAAGCTAGCAAAAATTCTTGTTGGGGAGTTTTATCAAACAGTTGGTGGGCATGATAATGACAAAAATAATTTCAGGTCAAAGCGAAGATCATACCAGCAGGGAATATAACTTACGGAAAAGGTTATCTCAGGGAGGGAGAGAAATAGCAGCCGAGCTAAAAGGAAGAAGAGTATGAGGAATTGCGGCGTTTTAGGACAAGCAAAGCCAATTTTATCAACAGGTTGATGATGAGATGATCCAGGGTAATTTAGTCCATCCGGGCATCTAGTAATTTAATGGCTTTATTTGCTATTAGTATTATTTGATGACTTGACATTCCATATTTGATATGATTCCATATAGATATATTTTTTGAAACACTAAATGAAGCTATTTTTTTCTCTCTTCATCAAAATGTCAAGTTCTTCATATAGTTTTGTTATATATACACGTATATATGTAATCATATATATAACTTATTGGTCGAGTAATGAGTTATATATAGGTATATATGTAATCATATCCTACGTGGAATGCTACGTCAATACATAGTAAACAAGTCAGAGTCAAGTAATCACAATTACAAACAAAACATACTAGATTACTCACATTGGAACAAAAGATATCCAACATTGGTAATAAAATTAGTATGTTACTTACTTTGAAACAAAAATGAAAATACATTACCAAATTATAGTTTTTTTCAAAATTAATATGGTTAAGATTTCTATATTTAGCATTTTAAACTGCGTTGAATTAATTATAAAGTACTCGTATGAGTTTTCCTTTTTAATACGTATTTTCCTTATTTAGATTTGGTAGGAGTGTTTTCCTTATTTAATAGTGACTTTCCCTTTTAGTTGGAACCGACGAAAAGTGAAGAATGCACGGTAAAAAAGAGTTTATATGAATTAAACGTAGATATTTAATGTTAGTAAGACTCTTTAAACTATAAAGTCACGAGAATTTGAAGACAAAAATATTTAATCCGATTACTATAGGGCAGATGCATTTTGTCAGTTATGTACCGTGGTAGTTTGTTCCAGGGTCGGCAAACTACCATTTAAAATACTAAGGTATACATTCAACATACAAAATATGTACTAATGTCGGCTATTTGGTAACCGGTAACCGGAAGAACCAGTAATATTAATTAGTTGGAATTTTATATTTAATAGTATTCCTAATGTGGCATTTTTCTAAGACCATTTGCAATGGTGACGCCCATCATGGGGCGTTCTGGGTGCCACATCAGCGTCGACGCCCAGTCAGCATGTGCAGTGGTAAACTCAGAACGCCCCAGAACGCCCATCATCTCCCCTTGGTCCCACCATTTTCTTTTAATTTTGATTTTTTTTTAAAAAGAAACTAACTTTTCTTTTTAATTAAACTAAACTACAATTTATTAATTTAAACAAATTCATTTCATTAACTTAAATAAAAATACAATATAAAATAATTAAACAAACCAAATACATTTCATTAACTTAAATAAAAATACAATACAATACTTAAACACACCACACTAAAATAAAAGTTCAAATTACAATGCGAGACAGTTACAAATAAAATAATACAATACAATAATCAAGCTGGAGGCAAAGGTATGCTGCGGAAGTTAGGTGGAAGCGTCCAAATGTGCTCGGTGAGATCATACTGCAATTGGTCATGCACTTGTTTGTCACGTATTTCCTTTATTCGCGCTTCTCTATCTTTCAAACGTTGCCTAAAATCCCGACGAGGCCGGTTAGCAGGATCATCAATCATCTCTTGTTCGATCGCAGAAATCAAAAAACCATTATCTTCTTGGATCATGTTATGCAATATGACACAAGTGTACAATTGTCTTCGCAACTTGTTCACACTCATAGCTCGTCCCGCAATCTTTAAAATTGCAAACCTGCCTTGAAGTACACCGAATGCTCGTTCGACATCTTTTCTTGCACTTTCTTGAAACCGCTTGAACTTGGCTCGTTTCTCATCAGTAGGAGAGTGATAGGCTTTCATAAGTGTACACCAATCCGGATAAATACCATCGGCTAGATAATATCCTTTTGTGTAGTGATGTCCATTGACATCAAAGGATGCGGGTGGACCAGTATCATTTTTTATGGAATCAAACAACGGAGACGCGTTTAAAACATTAATATCGTTGTTTGAACCCGCCATGCCAAAAAATGCATGCCATATCCACAGATCATATGAAGCAACCGCTTCAAGCATAATGGTCGGGTGCCCGTGATCACCCCTAGTGTACTGACCTTTCCATGCATTGGGACAATTTTTCCATTGCCAATGCATACAGTCAATGGACCCAAGCATTCCCTTAAAACCATGTATCTGCTCGTGTCCTCTATAAAGCCGAGCAATATCGTTGGCAGTCGGCCTCCTCAAATACTCTCGAGAGTATAAGTCGAATACACACTTACAAAAGTTGTTAACGCACTCGTTTGACGTGCGTTCACCCATTTGTAAGTATTCATCGAACATATCGCCGGACATTCCATATGCCAATTGGCGTATGGCGGCGGTGCACTTTTGTAACGTGCTAAAACCAAGCCGACCAAGTGCATCCGGCTTTTGTTTAAAATAAATAAAGTGATCGGGAATAGGTTGAATAGAGTATTCGGATATACCTTCGACGATTCTGCAAAATAATTCCTGACGCATACGAAAACGGCGTTTAAACAAGTTTGTTGGGTACTTTGGGGTTTCCGAAAAATAGTCGTTCCACAATCGTTCTTGAGCACCTTCGCGATCTCTTTCAATATAGGTCCGATTCCGGGGTGGTCTCGAACTAGAAATAGCATCGGCTTCATTGTTTTCTTCTTCGTCCCAAGCTTGTAACACTTGGAAAAGAAGTTCTTCTTCCGAATCAGATTCCAAAATAAAATTTAGTGAATCCATTTTTGAATTTGGTAAGAATTGAGAGAAAGTTGGATGAATTTGGTGTGTGAAAAATGATAAATGGAGTATGTATATATAGAGGTTTGGAAAAAAAAAAAAAAAATTTGAAAAGAGCCGTTGAAAAGAAAAAAAAATAGCCGTTGGAAACGGCATTTTTTAAAATTTTTTTTTTTTTTATGATTTAAACGGTAAAAATGGGAATGGGCCCCACAAAAACGCCCCACGCAGCCCCGTGTTTCTCCGATCGACGCCCCCAGAACGCCCCATTGCTGGCGTTCTGGGGCGTTCTGAGGCTCCACCTCGACCAGAACGCCCGCGTTGCAAGAGGTCTAAGGGAGATGATATTTCTAATGAGCGGTAGTTTCTGACTTTTTTTCTCTTATTTCATTTTATCTTTGACATTTGACCAAATCACAAAATCCCATGAACTTTGATCCCATATTCCAAACGCCTACACATTAATACTGAAAAATTAAAAAATTAAAAACAATAAATTTAACACAATAACTAAAACATATAGCAATGAATCTAAGAGATAAAAGATAATATATAATAACTTTATTTACGTAATTATAATCCATGATAATGAGATGGTTAAATGTTGGATTGCAAATATAAACCCATATTAACCACTCGCAACTTGGTTTGTTTGACGACGGGAATTACAAAAGGACAACCGAAAAATTCATTTCCCCATAACGTTCAAATCCATTACCAAACTTGAAAAGTTTCACTTTGTTACATCAATCGTTGACCTCGTCGGAGACCGTACTCATCCCGATCTACGAGTTTGTTGCGGTACAACTTTAAAATAGTAAAATACTCGATCTGTAACTATTCTGATTTTCTCACGATAACCCATTTTAATTTATAAATACCTTATTCCTTTATCTTACTACGGAGTATAATTTTTCATATTATTCCATAATTTATATACGGAGTATATTATAATTTTAGATTCGACTTTTTTACTTTGTCCTTGTGATTTATCTAAAGTTTTACTTATCGTCCTTGTACTTTTTTTGGCATTGGTCGTCCATGTAGTTGCTAGTTGTTGCACTCGTAGTCCTTCTCACTAACGGCCGTTAGTTTTCTTCGTTAAAGGACCATCCGTGTAAATTTTTTTCAAATTTTAAGTTTATTTAAATTTAATATTATTTTTAATTGTATTTAGCTAATTTATTTTTTGAATAATCTAATCAATTTAATTTAATTATTTTAATCAACTTTTTTCGTGACAGTTAAATTATTCTATTTTTAAGTGTCCCCGCGATCTACATAAACCCACTAAAAATATAATAGTTTGTGGTGACGTGATCAGGTAGTGGTGTTTCAATGGGTACTCGGCGGGTAAATGGGAAAATTGGGAACGGGTAAAGTTTTACACAGTTGGTAACAAGAACGGGTAATATGTGAAAGTTGAGACTTTTATTCCAACTTAATTGCTTGCACTGTATAAGTTTTGTAAGGGCCTAAACTATGCAATCTTTATTTGTTTAATGTCATGAACTTGAATTAAGTTAGGAACCAAATATGGAATAATAATTTGTTTATCATTATTAACTAATGATTGGACTTTGTTATAAATAGTTACTGTTTAGTATTTTGATATTATATATTGAGATACGTTATATAATTATGTAATGAGTATATATTATGGGACGGATTACTAACTTATTATTTATTTGTATTCTCGGACACGGAGAATACTCAGTAATATTAGACTTCTGAGTTAGCGGCTGAGGTATCGGTGAGTGGATCTGTAACCCTCAGTGTGATTTGGTTGTAACAGGCTTGCTGACAACGGGTAAACATAGTATTACCATTTATAGACTGTTTAGTCTGACATGATGTCATGACAATTATGGATTATGTGATTATGTGATACATATCCATTGGGCACTATGTGATATGGAGGTTGTAACACCCGATATTTCTACAAACATATTTTATAATATATTCACAATAGGAAGCGCAAGCCCCAAAATATTTGAACAACATTTACAAACCAACTTATTTTACTTACAAATATATATCAAAAGACATCTTGTGAGTATTAAATTACATTACATGTTACCAAAATGGGTGTTACTAAAACTTTTCCAAACATAACAATCCAAAAGATCAGAGATTGCGCCAGCATAGTCAAACACCCCAATACTTCCTCTATAACCCGAACTACATCAAAAGCTAACCAAAATCTGCAAAAGATTCAACAACGAGGGGATTAGCTCACGCTAAGTGAATGGAACTGTAACCGACAGTTCAACCCACAAGCAACAAGTCTTACAACTAATAAACCACAACAAGTAAACACATAAGCACGTATCGTCAAGAGGATCGGCGGTTACTGTATGCTATTCTCAGTAACCACGATCACTGTATGCCATTCTCAGTGATCTACCGATAGCCTGATTACTACCTTCACAGAATTGGTTAGTTCTCAACTACGTGTATCAAAGTAACCAAGACAGCTACACAGTAGTAACCAGACCCAACCAACCAACGTTGACCTCTGAATCAACCACATAGTCAACCAATCAACAACCAACAATCAACAACCAATAACAATCAGCAACTACAAATCAACTAATCAATAGCACAATATAACCAAACAACAATATCATAACTTAATATATCCAAAACTATCCCGGTTTACCCGTTGTAACCGAACTCGTTACAACTGAGTTGAACCGAGGACTACAGTAACCACTCACCGATATTCCTGGTCTCCACTCAGTGGTCTAATATTATTGAGTCTTCTGTAAATCTGAGAACACAACCAGAAACATAAATTAGAAACTCATTTATAAATGATCATAACTTTACTTATAAATATTGTATCCAACCTATAGGTACAATGTATTAATGATACCACTAATTATAACAAGTACACAAGTTCACAAGTTATCATAATCATCAAAATCATACTGACAAACGCGATCCTGACTAGAGGAGCTTGATCGCGTTCCCCTTTGAAAAACATTCTGATAACAAAATACACTGAGCAACGCGATCCGGGAACTAAGGCTGGATCGCGTTCCAAAGAACAAAACGTACAAAGATAGATTAACACATAGCAACGCGATCCGGACTAGGGTTCTGGATCGCGTTCACACGTTTTACAGCAGAGGTTCAGACCTGCAACAAGTTCAGCTCGAACCAAAAATCAATTTCGCCAAAATGCAGATGTAATACTCGATTTTAACATGTAAATGACCTCTACCAACATGTATAAACATATAACAACAACAAACAATATCATCTAACACCTAAACTCATACATGCATCATCATCAAATCCACAAATTCATCAAACTCTAACTCAAAACTCAAACTTAAAGAACATATACAATTCTTGCATATAATCATCATGTAAACATTACATATAATTATATAATCACCATATAAACAACATACTATGATTTCTATGCTTCATTTCATACAAAACACATATATTCATCATTTACCTAATTTCTATAAAATAGGTTCAAGAACCCTAAAATACTTACAATCAAATGAAGAGCATGATGATGATGATAGGGATAATCTGATTTTCTTGAATTCTTCCTTTGAAATTGTTAAGTATTTGAGAGAGATTTTAGAACAATGGTGAAGAATTAAACTTTAAGTAATTAGGTGAAATGAGTCGGTTTAACCCACCGCCCCCAATTTAAATACAGTGTAATATTTATCCCCTTCTAACTCTATTTTCTGGAACCCAAAAATACCCGCGATACAAAATAATTTATATTACTGTCAACTCTTTTTATTTAAAACAAGTATTATTTTATTAATCACAATAAAACCTGAGGCTCTTTTACTTGTTTATTTTCAAATAAACCAAATGAACTATTTTCCCTTTATTAAAATAATCGTTTATTTTCAGGCCCAGAAACCGGATGTTACAGAGGTCAACACTGGTTGGGCTTAGTTGCTATTGTTGGGCTGGCGAGGGTTTCCTTGTACACATCATTGATAGGAACCTGTGTTCAGTGAAGATAGCAACAAGCTATCGGTTAACAGCTGTATTGGCCTGCAGTTGGTTTTAAGTGTTACTTGGGGGCCACCGCGACAGTAGGGTTCCTCAAGGACCACCGATCCTCTGTGATATTATGTGTTTACGATGCTTTTGCTGTAAACAATGATATTATGTGTTTACGATGCTTTTGCTGCAAACAGGGTTGATATGTGTTTACGATGCTTTGCTGTAAACATATTTGTTATGCTAAGTTGGACTGTTGATTATATATTCACTCACTTAGCTTTATGCTAACCCCACCATCCACTTCTTGCAGGTTATGATTTTGATATAACGGGCTGGGCAACAAGCTTTGTTTGGATAGAATGTTTGACTAGACGTTTACTCTGATATTTGTTTTGGAATGAGTCCACGTGGTATTTTGGAAATTATATAACACCCAGTTGGTTATGTTATGATTTGAAATAATATTATTTTTATGTATAAGGTGTAATGTAAATTAATAAGATGTGTTTTGATCTGCGCTTCCCAATTGTTGTATAAAAAAAATGGTTGTAAATTAAGGGGTGTTATACGACGGGAAGAAAACACCCTACTCGAATTGGGTAAAATTGTTCAAAAATCATCTCAAAATTTCTACCATGTTGATGGCACGAAACTGCCATCCAAAGAAGATACGGACTACGACGCGTGGGCGGAACTTGATGCCCTCATTCTTCAGTGGATTTATAGTACCGTTTTCGATGAGATCCTTAATCGGATTCTCGATGATGATACAACTTCTCGGAAGGCATAGCTTCAGATTCAAGAAATTTCTATAAATAATAAATATGCCAGAGCCGCAACCCTGGAACAACAGTTTACCAACTTAACCCTCTCAGCATCCTCCTCATTCGATGAATATTGTCAAAAGTTGAAAGATATCGCCACACAACTCGGCGATATCGATCAACCTGTGTCCGAGAGTTGACTCGTTATTCAGATGGTTCGTGGTCTTCCGGTTGAATACGATACTATCGAGGCTATAGGTGTTACGACCCTCACACCGGTTGTGTACACTTATCTCGTCATGTTACTTTTGACGAGAACACCTTCCCGTTCAACACACCTCTATCCACCACCACATATACTTTTCTTGATGAGGAAAGTCCAAGTTTTAATAATGTGTCTTTTCCTACTACTACACCAGCCGAACACCAACACACACAACCGGACAGAACTCAAAACCCGTTACATAACAACTCATCTACGACCCAAAGCCCATTACCTACCATCGCACCTCCTCACACTCCCTCGGCCCAAAATTCTATACCCACCACTACTCCGCAATCAACCCCAACATCAACCCAACCAAATCCTCCCCTACATACGACAAACACCCACCCCATGCAAACTCGTGGCAAAGATGGTCTGGTTAAGCCGAACCCACACTATCTCTTTGCCGCCTCAATCAACATATCTCCCGTTCCTACTTCCTATGTAAGAGCTTTATCAGACCCTAATTGGCTTCACACCATGAACGATGAATTTAGTGCGTTACAGGTCAATAACACATGGGAGCTCGTTCCACGTCCCACGGATAGGCCAGTCATTCGGTCACTTTGGTTATTTCGGCAAAAAAATTAAAGCCGATGGCTCGCTAGACAGGTACAAAGCAAGACTAGTTTATAACGGCAAGTTACAAACCATCGGCACTGACTGCATGGAAACATTTAGCCCTGTGATCAAACCAGGTACCATTCGCACAACGTTATCTTTAGCGGTCTCCAAATCAGCCAATTCACCAGCTCGATGTCAAAAATGCCTTCTTCCATGGAACCCTTCAGGAGACTGTGTACATGCAACAGCCACCGGGTTTTATTCAGCCCAACTTCCCTAATCATGTTTGTATAGTGCAAAAGTCTTTGTACGGCCTTAAACAAGCGCCACATGCATGGTACTCCAGGTTCTCAGGGTTCATCACCTCCCTCGGGTTTCGAAGAAGTCTATGTGACACATCCCTGTTAATTTATCATCACGGCGATCAGGTTGCCTACTTACTTTTATATGTGGATGACATTGTTCTCACGGCTAGCCATCCGCAGGTATTAACACGGATCATCAAACGAATCTCACACAAATTTGCTATGACTGATATCGGCCTTCTTCACCACTTTCTCGGCATCCAAGTCACTAGGGATGCCAATTCTATCTTCCTTGGACAAACTCAGTATGCTAGAGATATCCTCCATCGGGCTAATATGACCACGTGTAAACCGTGCCACACACCTGTCGATACCAATTCCAAGCTCAATGCTTTTGACGGGGCACTCCTACCGGACGGTTCATTATACATAAGTTTGGCGGGGGCGCTGCATTATTACACCATTACTCGTCCGGATACGTCATATGATGTTCAACAAATCTGCATTTTTATGCATGCTCTATGGGAACCCCATACGATGTTTATGAAACGGGTTCTTCGTTACTTACATGGCACGTTAGATCACGGGTTACGTCTAACGGCTTCTCCGGATTCATGTCTCATCGCCTATTCCGATGCGGATTGGGGTGGCTGCCCCGACACAAGGCGCTCCACTTCAGGGTATTGCATTTTTCTTGGCCCTAACCTTATCTCGTGGTCCTCTAAACGACAACCCACTATTTCAAGGTCCAGTGCAGAGGCTGAATACAGGGGAGTTGCAAATGTCGTGGCTGAAGCCACCTGGGTGCGAAACTTATTATTTGAGCTATGAGTTTCAGTTCGTAAGGCCACTATTGTCTACTGTTATAATGTCTCTGCTGTTTACCTATCTGGTAATCCGGTTCAACATCAAAGAACTAAACACGTGGAGATGGATATTCACTTTGTTCGTGAAAAAGTTCAAATTCGTCACATTCGAGTTCTTCACATTCCTTCTCCTTATCAGTATGCGGATATTTTTTACCAAAAGGCTGCCTAGATACCGTTTGATTCCTTTCTATCCAGCTTGAACGTGTCCGCTTCACCACGTTCGCACTAAGAGGGCATATTAGAAGATATGCTCAAGCTATTTTAGGATAAAGTTTATTTTCAATTTGGTTGTTATCTTTTCCTTGTTTAGCATACATGAATTCTTATTTATAGGATCCTAATGTATTGCATTATCAATTGAATTGAATAATAAAATCCTTCATGATGCACGTTTTCATTCGTATTAGAAGATTTTAAATCCATAAGACACAAAAACAAATATTTTATTTAATGATAAACGCTGCTTCTTATTCGTGTTTTCATCCGCGTTCTTACATTCATACATTTTTAGTCGCTTGGACTACAACATGATTAACATAATCACAGAAAAATTAGCGTTTGTAAACTCACGGTAATTTGAATAAGATACAATGATCTCACCCGCAAATTTGCAGGTTATGATTTAGTCATCTGTTAAAATGAAAGCAATAACACACTTACATCCAGAAATGCTATTTACAAATAAATAGATACCATTACAATACAAATGAAATAGAAACCAATAATGAGCAAAATCAATTGTACAGAGAGTACTTTTAATCAGGAACGAGCAACCTGGACAAATGTACTTTTAACATGTTACATTAGCAACAACATTTTTCATTGTCATTAAAACCTGGATCCATCTGTCCGCCTTCTCCCTCATCGACCTCATCCGATGATTCCTTATAATTATAGAAAAGTGCGACAATGACGTAAACAACAAGATTAGCGGCACTTAGCGCAGCCAACACCCAATAATAACGATCCAAATGGCTCCTATTTAATGAAGACTGAAACCAATTTGGCTTATGGTTTTTCTCACTCACCTTCCCCACAACATAAACAGACAAAACACTAGCCATGCTTCCTAATCCTAGCACACCCTTTGTAAAATATCCCAAGTACTTGTGCATAGAGTCAGGGGTTTGGTGCTTAAAGAAACTAGTGATACTCGTATTAGAAATCCCATCAACGGCTGCAAGAAGCATAAATTGTGGAAGGAGTGCAAATATACTCATTGGGATCATCTCATTGGGTTTGTCTAGTAACCCATGATCCCTAATCCGATTTAGTCTTCGAGTTTCCACTTTTGCAGAAGTAATGCAACATAGTACTGAGAATACCATGCCTGTAGCTATCCCAACAGGTGGAGCATATTTCTTGCTTGGTAAACATTTTGTCAAAAAGGAATAGAAGTATGTGGATAAAGAACTTGTGGCAGTGTAGAACAATAGGAAGATTGGAATGGTGACCTTTATTTTTCCAAGTTTTCTATCCAAGTGATTAGCTTGCTCAAGATAGTAGGTGTTTCCAATAGAAAGCACGATGCCAATCACAATGAAGGTTAGCCACATAGGTAGCATACGAATACCAATCTTGGTATCTTCTACTTCACGCACACTGCAGACCTTCCATTTTACAGATTCCTGCTGTTCTGTTAACTTAATAGCAGCCTTGTCAAAGCACCTGTATTCGTATTAAATGTGTAAGAAATTTGTAGGTCTATTTGGGTTGTGTTTTATCATAAAAGGGTCAAATGGGTTAGTTATAAAACAGATAGGTGCAAAGGTTAAATGGATCGAACATGCTTTGTAGAAAATGGGTCACATGTTAATTAGCTAAAGGGAATGGGTAAAATGGATCACATAGGTCAAAAATCACCTAAAGTTATTTTTGTTAATGCATACAACCTTGAACCTCCGAAATCTAATAATTCAAGATTTAAATTATTTCTTATAATCATATATAACACATTCATGATTAATAAAAATAGTAATTTAATAAGAAAAAGTGTTAGCTGGTCAACCCAATCTGAAGAAGACTGTTTAAACTTATACTTAAAGGTAACTCGTTTCAACCCAAACTAATTTGGACTCATTATACAACTCGCCCGACTCGCCACCTTCAAAAAAATCCACATTAATTACAGGCTTCTGTTTAAAATTAAAGAGTAAGTAACCTGAGGCTGCTGGTGGAACGATCATCATCTTCATTGTAGAGCTGTTTATGATCTGGTTTTGGTTGAGAAATATTACGAGTAGCAGCCACAAAAACTCTCAAGGTGACTGTTAACGGACTCCCCCCTGGTTTTATACGTTCGTACTCCTTATATCCTGTCAAGAACATAAGTGTTGCCACCAATGTACATATGGCAGGAATACCGAACCGGATTGACCATGGCTTTATATATGGAAGTGCAATACCTCCAGCTATTAGTACAAACACCACCATAATCAGTCCCGGTATTTGCCAAAGAATTTTACTTTCATCTTTATCTCCCTCTTTAGCTTCCGCTTTCATTTCATTTTCAATATTTGTTTGTAGTTTCAAAAAAGTTGCTAATGAGACTACATGACCAGCCATCCCGACTGCTATCAGCGGCAACGAAATATAAAACAAGACTTTTTGGGTATGCCCAATACATTTCTCCTTGTAGTCACTACATGGGCCAAAGACAGGTGGCGTTGACATCGACAACAAACCTAATCCCTGCATATATGTGGTATTTAATTCAAGCATTTTTTATTTTTATTTTTCTAATTGTTTGAAAGAAATGCAGTAGTACACTAGAACTGATTTGAATCACTTACAGCACTATAGGAAATGCTAGAAATCACAAGCATATTAAAGTCGCCTATGAAGGCATCAACAAAGAAAGCAAATATAATGGCTAGAGCTGGCGTGATTCCGTTCCAAATGTTAATGATACCAGCAGCATGTGTAGTGCTTAGATTCCATACATTTGTTAAATAAGTCATCATCACATACATTGCAAATGCAGCCAACCGATCCGCCCATATCAGTACTGCAATTCAAAGATGAGTAAATTTAATTTAATATGTATGAGAAAAATACTGTGATTGTGTAAAACTGGTGTACTATACATACTATTCAACTATGACAATCGAAAAGTCAAACATATTCAACTTTTTGAGGAGACTGAAATTAGTGTATGTAGTTGCTGTCAGCATTCATTTAGGTTTTTAACTGTTCGACTATAGCTCTAGAGACATTAATGTTTGAACTGGAATGGTAATGTTTTATGAAATTACTAGTTCTTGGATTCTTCTAAAATGCACAACTTCATAAAAAGCTTACATATTATAATAAGTCTTGCAATTTCTCCCTATTGAATCAAATAGAATAACACAATACTAATACTTGATCATTTTATATCCCATTACTAATTGCTAAAATTTTAGTTCAACTAAAGGCAAGCATCAGAAACTAAACCTTAAAACAAAACTAAGAATAAAGAAAAAAAAAAAAAAAAAACAGTTTTTGTTTCCACATTCTAATTTGTGTTTGGATGAAGCACCTGAGATCCTAACAAAGGAAGCCATTCCTGGGTTGACTTTGTAGTTCTCAGTTTCTCCTGCACACAACTTCAGATCCTAAATGGAAATGCATAAATGTATATAATAACCTGGATTGGGAGAAACAAATTAGGTTCTTCTTCTATTTGGGTGTTGACTCTGGTTATTTGTAAGTTTTGGAAGTCTTCTTGTAGAAAGATTCGTACATTCGAGGTAGCTGTCTATGAAAGTATGAATGAATAATGATGATGCGAACATAATTAAATTCATAAAGAAAGACCCATATTGACTTGGAGGCTTGGAGCCAAATTGTCTGAAAGCAACTTCAGTTAATCAATATAATATAATATTATGTTAAAAAAAATGATACATATATTTTACAAAAGAAAACAATAAAATTCAACATATTAGCAAAAGTAAATATTACTCACTTGACACAAAAACAAACGGTTTAATAAAAAAACATAAATAATCATTACTGTTTACTCTTTCTTATTTATTAACAGAATAACTGCCCTTAATCAATTAATCAATGTTTCTTTACAAGTTTGTAATTATAATTTCAATTAAGGGTAATATGATAATCACGATCAAATTTCACAATCTATTTTTGAAAATGGATAACTAATTTGGGACGTCCGTAAAAAGAATAATGAACTATAATTTTGATACGGAGGGATTACTACTTTTGATGAGATGCACTGTCGCATCAGCCTCTTACAAGAACGGTCCAACCAATTAATCTTTACAAAATTCAATTAGACTTCCCTATCGATTTAGCCTTTAATTGTATTTACTGCATACTTATTAAAAAAAATGGTTAACTCTGCCTAGCTATCAGATGGCTACAATGTGTTTAGCATCTTTTGGTAAAAAAAAGTAAGTAACATCTCATATCGCCTTTCGCGGATTAGGGTCCAATACCGTCTAGGATCGTGTATGGAGAGGTTAAGATGTAGACAGCCTTACCCCTACCCTAAGGTAGAGAGGCTGCTTTGAGTTCTAGGTAGAAAGGACCTTCGGCCTTTTTACATGGAATGGGATTCAAACCCTGACCTCTTGTTCAGAGGTAAGGGACTCAACCACTAATCTAACTATGCTGCTTTTTTGGTGTAGGTATGAAATGAATAAAAGTAGCACTTGACTTGAACTCTCGAAGGGTAACATAAAATTTATAAATTAACTATTGAAATAAAAATATGTCATTATGTTTCATCAAACGTATACCATTCTCATTCACACAATCAATTTTTTATATATATACAAATCAAACGCCACACTATTACATAATAAAGATTTTTTAAAAAATATCGACACACTTTTTGTTTTGTTTTGATTTGACAGCAATATAAACTTATATAAGTATCAAGTGAGAAAAAGAACAACACAATTCTATCGCACTTTTGAATTAAAAATTATATAAGTATTAGTGTTATTTTGTAAAGTTAAAGTTTTGTTTAAGATGTGAATTTCTAAAATATAATCGTATTCACTTTAAAATACATTACCTGATCCCGACTCATACTTGAATAACTAAAACCCGAATAATCCACACTTATACTCATACTTGAATAACTAAAACCCGAATAATCCACACTTATTAGAAACTCTATTATTCACCAGGAAGGTGAATGACTACTATTATAGGTGAATGACTACCATTCTATGAATAATAGAAAAAATTAAACCTCTTTTTCTTTTTACTAAGATATAAATAAACACACATTTTAGCTTATATTTTTGAATGTTTTATTCTATTATAAAAAAATAAAAATAAAAATCTACATTACTATATTTTATCTACAATTTTTAAAGTGTATAATTTATAAATTGCATATACTTTACATAAGTACTAAACCTTTCAAAACACTCAATCAATCAATGTGTTGTCTATTAATCAATCATTTAACTTAGTTTGATAAAAAGTACAATACAGACGTATTTTATTTACGTAAGCATTAAATTCTTTATCATTATTAACAACATTTTTATTAAACGCTAAATTGGTTACTCTAAAGTTACACTATTAATTTAGTATAATGCAACACTAAGATAAATATGATAATTATAATATTAATCACTTAACTCGAACAAAGTACAATATAAATATGTTTATTGGTTTACATATACGCATTCCTTTCCCTTTTTATTTTCTTAGTTATTAATTTTGACATATATCTCACCATTCATCTCTTCTTCTTCACTGCATTTTTTTTGTTATAATGAACTCACTAAATACGAGTAATCTAATAATGTATATATAGTATAGTATAATATATAATATTTTATAAGAGGATAGTAAGAAAAAATTCACGATTAATAAGCGTTTACGTAAAATAAGTTAATTACGGGTATATGTGTGTAGGTGTCAAAGAAGAATATAGAGGAATGAGTATGGGGTAAAAAATACAAAAAATAGTCTGAAATTGTCTAATGTGGATATAGTATAAAAGTCATATAAATTAAACTATATACATTTAATTATAAGGCATAGACTCTAAACATTTTAACTACTTTTAATGTCTTGCCATATAAAAAAATATACTAATAAACATATAGTTTACGTCTATACATAGCTCTTTAAACAATTTGAATATCCCAATTTGACTATAAACGGAACACTGACATTTAAGTTGTTCCGTCGCATGTATACCAAATTATTGCATAAACTAATATAAAAATCGTTGTTCCGTCGTAAAGCGCCGGTAAAAAATTACTTGTTTGAATCCATTTATAGATAAAAATAATAAACTTTAAAACCTTAATAACCCGACTTAAATAATTTGAAAATCGAGTAACTCAAGCCAATAACACCTTTAAAAGTGTAATGAATACATTTTCTCTCATCATTTTTAATAGAGAAAATTACAAAAAACATCCTTATGGTTTGCTTCAAATTTTATTTGCCAAAACCCTAAATACCAAACACAAACCCTAAACCCTAAACGCTTTACGAAACTCTAAATCCTAAATCTTACTAAACCCTAAACCTTAAACCCTATTAAACTCTAACCCCTCCTAAACCTAAACCCTAAACCTTAAACTCTATACTTAAATTAAATGTTTAACAAATATTAACACACGTGTTAGCAATTTGTAAAACCCACTAAAAATGTGATTTTTTCCCCGAAAGTATGCCTTGATCGACGACAAATCGAAGAAGATCAAACGCTGAATCTAATGGTGCAATTTTCATAATTTTTTGATTTGTCGTTTGTGAGATATTTAAGTTAGAGGGTAAATGGGTTTTTTACATGTGATCATTCTCTTTGTACACATGTCACACTTCCATTGGTACTTCCATTCTTTTAAAAATTCTTGTACGCTAATGAAATTTTCTCATGGATATCTATACTAATATATAAAAGGTTTAAAACAAAGTCTAAAAAGGAATAATAGTAAAATACTATTTTGCCCTTTTAAATTTGATTCACATATATTAAATACAATTTATTACTATAAAATTAATATGTCATAAATGTTTCGGTTACAAAATATATAACCCAATATTTATTTGTCTTTTCTATAGGGATGGAAATTACATAAATATTATAAGGAGTGTAACATAGAGTCATAGAGTACAAACATTTATATTGAATGTACTTTCATTGAAAGCTAAAAAAATTAATATTGACATTCATTGCTAATAATATTATAACTCAAATGATATATTTAGCAAAAACTAATTCATAAATATATATAAATAATTAAGATATAAATATCATTTATTATCATCATATGATACTTAAATATAATTAATAAATTGTAAGAAACTTATAATCTTAAACAAATAATTGAAATTATTATTCTACATTTTTAATTAAATTTGTAAGTTAATATTTCTAAAATTTCTGTTAATTTAAGTCGAATCAGATTAGGGGGTTTTGATTTACGGGTCAAGAATACTCAACCTAAACTAACATGATAAACGGGTTATAATAAACCAACCCCAAGAGACCCGCATAACCCATTTCGATAAACAAGTTGATAAATTATAATTTATGGAAAAATAATTTCAAGTTGGTGGCTTATGTAACGTCCCAGATTTCAGGAATTTAATTTCGTACGTGAATATAATTTTATTACGAAGTAATATTGTGTAACTAAGGAGATATAGCGAAAAACGTAAACGAATTACCAGTTCCAGACTGTAAAAATAATGGGATTTAAAATAAAACACAGATAGATACGTGTTATGCCTGGAGGGTTCCATTTCATTCCTGAAATATTCCAAATCACTTCCTGGAGACTTAGAGAAATCGCAGAAACACAACATCACCTTCAAATCATCAATTAAACCTTGAATCAAGCCTTAAGAACTTCAAGTAATCATCTTCTTTCTATCCCTAATCTTCTGTAAGTTGATTCTTCTAAGATTCTTAACCTAGTTTTTGGGTTTTGAGGGGTTTCTATGGGGTTTTGGTCAATTAGTGAAATAAATACGAAATTAGGGTTTATAATTGCTATAATTGTTGTTATTAGTGTTATTGAGCTAGTTAATGATTAAATTACAACTCAAAAGTGATGAATATGATTGATTAGATATAGGTGTTCTTGAGTAAATATGGGGTTTTGGTTAAATATGTATGAATTAGTGTTAGTTAATTAAAAGTATGATCTATGATGCAATTAGGGTATGAAACTATGATAGAACATGATTTAAGTGAAAATATTAACAAGTTGATTAGGTTAATTAAAGTGGGGGAGGGTTTAAGAGTGGTTATTAGTTTAGAGTCACGACTTCCTTGAATTTAAATATGTTGTTATGTGATATGTGTATAGG
The DNA here is from genome assembly GCA_963422505.1 of Pseudognaphalium luteoalbum. Classification (NCBI taxonomy): domain Eukaryota; kingdom Viridiplantae; phylum Streptophyta; class Magnoliopsida; order Asterales; family Asteraceae; genus Pseudognaphalium; species Pseudognaphalium luteoalbum. The sequence continues at coordinate 59,372,783 of OY730192.1, read as the reverse complement.
TGATAAGAAGTTGGAACTGTTACCATTGGTATTGTATTGTGAATCATCAAATCAAGATTTAAGGTGAGTAATATAAGGATTTAATCAAGTATATGGTTGTGTGTGTTTCCGGATTACTCCCGAGTAAGAGGATCATACAACCATGTAAAGTTAATTGTGTTTTAATTGTTTAAATTGTTATTTGTGAAGTGTTAAGACATGAATTGATTGTACATGTTACCGGATAGCTTCCGAGCTAGAGGTGGGTACAATCAAGTGGAGATTAAGTGTATTACTTGTATATGATTATAGTGATATGAATTGATTGTACATGTTACCGGATAGCTTCCGAGCTAGAGGTTGGTACAATCATGAGTTAGTGACATGAAGCTTATGAAGTCTATGATACAGAGTTGCTAGTTTTACTAGCATAGTGTTTATGTAGCCATGATATGTATTATTTGGTTAAGTGCTTTTATGCTCACTAAGGAAGAGTGCTTATTGTTTAAGTGTTTCATGTTTTAGGTGGAAGTGGACAAGGAAAGGGGAACGCGGTTAAAGAGGATTAGCGTGGATTGCTTGATGATAGTGTATGGCAAGTTTCTCTTTTATGTCGTTTGGATAAGACTTGTGTAAATCGCCCTTTAAGACATGTTTTAAAAAGTAAGTCATGGTGAGCCATGACTTAAGCATTTTTGAAATAGGTTGACTTTGAAAGTCAACAACGATTGTACATGATGTAAATTATGGTTTTCAAGTTTTAAAATTAATGGTTGAATATGTTTGGTGTTTATGAAATGAAAAGATAGTTGAAAATAGTTAAAGTGTGGTTTCATTGGTTATGGAGTGTTGACATGTAGTTAAACCTGGTCAATTATGGGTTGTGATTGGCTAGTCAATGGGTCAAAACAGTCTTTGTGGGTCAACGGGTCAAAAAGGGTAAAAATGGGTCTTTACAAGCACACATGGTTTAAATTGAGTTAGAGGAAGGTTAAGAATGTGGAAAATAGCTTCACAACTTTTTTTAGTATATGTGTTATGAGGTTAAAAACTCAATGTTTCAGAAATCATGTTTTGGGAATTAGTATGTTGAAATTTTGGTCTAATTTAGTCGAAAACCCGTCTACGGGTCAAATCTTAAAAAAATGTAAAATTTGAAAAAGTGGAATTGAGAAAACGTTTATATGGTTATAGGGAAGGTGTGTGCAAAATTTCAGGTCCTAGTTCATAACGAGTAAAAAGTTATGCATGTTTGAAATTGGCTAAAAAAGTTGACTTTTGCTGACTTCCAAAATAGGCATGGCCACGCGATCCCAGAAAATATTCTGGATCGCGTGAGTAAGTGCAAATTGTGATCAGAAAGTTTTTTCAAGTGCTTACGCGATCCAAGATTTTTCCAGAATCGCATATCAATGTAGAAAATGAATATTTTAGTTTTTAAAAGCCCATTTTAGCTATGGAACTTTATAATAGATCAAGTATATAAATGAAGTAGATTTGGGACATTGTCATAAGTAAAAAAAAAAAAAATGGTTACGTTTTCGGGGCGTTACAGCTTAACCCATTAACCCCAACTTATACGCGTGAAATATGGCCAATAAATTGAAATGGCTGACGTTTTTTGAGTTAACGGGTTGAGATTTGATGGTCAAAAGTTCTCAACCTAAATCCGAACTATGGTGAACGGGTTAGCATGTCAACATTAACTAATATGACAAACGGGTTAATAGGTTTGAGTGTTTTTTTTTTATAAATATAAAAAAGTTCATGAGTCGCCGTTAACCCAAACCGTAAACCAAACTTAACCCCATATATTAAAGTGTTTTCCTTTTTGTGTGTAGGTAGGTTGGGTTATCATTCAAATCATACCTTATAAAATAAAGTAAGTAAATAGTATAATACTATAATTTTTAAACTTTATTTAAAGTTTATATGCTCATGAATAAACAGCACTGTAAAGGGTTTTTTTTTTTCGTCGCCGTAAAGCGCTAGTATTCTAGTATTACATAGAAAGCCTTATCGACCAGCGTCACATCTATCTATACAATCATATATATATAATATAACTTATACAGTAATATAAATAAACTTCAATTTATAACAATCACGATTATGGACATTTTACTTTTTGTTCGTCCACTTTAGACGATGTACTTTGTTATTCCTCATTCTAAGCAAGGTACTTCGATTTTCTAATGATAATATGTGTTTTAATCTTTGCATAAAATGATGAAAGCAAATTTTCAGTTGTCCTGAAAACCTTCACTCATTTCTTCACCTTCAGTTTCATCATCACCCTCTGCCTGAGGTTCATTATACTTATAAAAAGAAGCAATAATGACGTAAACAACAAGATTAGCCGCACTTAGCGCTGCCAACACCCAATAATATCGATCCAACCGGCTCCTATTTAACGAAGACTTAAACCAATTTGGATTATGGTTTCTCTCACTGATTCTCCCCACAACATAGACCGACAAAACACTGGCCATTTTTCCTAATCCTAATACACCCTTTGTGAAATGGTTCAGATAGTTTCGCATAGAGTTAGGTACTTGTTGGTTGAAGAAACTTTTGATGCTATTATTCGCAATCCCATCAACAGCTGCAAGAAGCATAAACTGTGGAAGGAGTGCAAATATACTCATTGGGATCGTCTCTTCTTGTTTGTCTAGTAACCCATAATCCCTAATCCGACGCAGTCTTCGAGTTTCCACTTTTGCAGCTGTAATGCAGCATAATACTGAGAAAACCATACTAGTGGCAATCCCTAACGCTGGAGCGTACTTTTTACGCAAATACCTCGCGGAGATGGAATAAGTGGATCCAAATATAGATTTTGAGGTATTATAGAAGATAAGAAAGATTGAAATAGGGACCTTTATTTTTCCAAGTTTACGATCCATGTTATTAGCTTGCTCCAGGAAGTAAGTGTTTCCAATGGAAAGAACGATCCCAACCACAATGAAGGTTAGCCACATTGGGATCATACGGATACTAGTTTTGGTGTCTTCTACTTCGCTCACGCTGCAAAGGTTCCAACTTTTTGATTGTTGTTGGTCTGGTAACTTAATAGCAGCCTTGTCTAAGCACCTGCGTTTCGTATTGAACATGTAAGACAATCATATTTATTTCAATGTTTTGATGTTAATAAAAGAACTAGCTAGAGGTGAAACTTTTGTTGTGTTCTTTTATCACTATTCACTAACGGGTCACGCGGGTCAAGCTTAAATGTTTAACTGTAAAAGAGATGGCTTATCTAGTTCAAAAATTTTCTAATTTGTACTTCAAAATCGTTAGAAGAAATTTTTTTGACCCATATGAGGTGAAATTGCATACTGACTACATATATCACACCTTAATTTGATACTTTCTCCATTTCAAATTAAGAGTCCACCTCTCTATTTTGTTTGTCACATAATAAGTGTCATTTCAAACTATTAACTAATCAAAATGCTTTTCAATGGTCAATATGAAATTTTATTGGTTCAGAGTGTGATGATCCCGACTTTTCTTAAACTCTGTGTGCAAACTAATAGTGGACGACGGAGGGAGTACATTTTAGTGCAGTTCATTGCTAAAGAAAATTGTTGGATAAAGAGGTAGCGTGAGTCAGCCCATCCTGGCCAGTTTCGACCTGCCCTGAGCCCCTGAAGCTTACCCTTTTTGACCCATACATTTGTCATGGCTAAGAAGTTCTGGATAAAAAGACCTGAGGGTGCTGGTGGAGCGAGCATCTTCGTCATTGTAGAGGTTGTTAGGATTAGGAATTGGATGAGATTTCTTGCGAGCACTAGCTACAAAAACCCTGAGGGTAACTGTCAATGGACTCCCTTCTGGCTCCGCACGTGTGTACACTCGAAATCCTGTCAAGAATACAACTGTTGCTATAACTGAGCACATTGCAGGAATCCCAAACGCTAGTGACCATGCTTTTTCATATACTTGATATGCAATAGTTTGAACTATTAAGACAACCACCATGATCATCAAACTTGGTATTAATTTCCGAAGAAAATTAATTCCCATCTGTTTTAAGGATCGAGCTATCTTTTTCTCTCTCTTTTTGTTTTTCTTATCCGTATTACTTTGTAGATCTAAAAATGGTTCAAATGAGACTACATGACCAGCCTTCCCGACTGTTATCAACGCTAAGGCCGTATAAAACAAGACTCTCTGTGTATTTCCAATACATTGCTCCTTGTAGTGTTTACATGGGCGGCCAAAGACAGGTGGCGTTGACATGGACAACAATCCTAAACCCTGCGTTAATAATTAGTGATAATCACATTTTTGAAAGATATATTGTACATAAGATCGCTGCAGATTTGAATGACTTACAATACTATAGGAAATGCTAGATATCATAAGCATATTAAAGTCACCAATGAAGGCGTCAACAAAGAAGGCAAATATAACGGCCAGTGTAGACGTGATTCCGTTCCTAAAGTTTACGATACCAGCAGCATGTGTAGTGCTTAGATTCCAAACATCTGTTAAATAGTTCATAAGCACATACAGTGCAAACCCAGCTAATATATTCGCCCAGTGTAGCGCTACCATTCCAGAAGAAAAAAACAGAGAAAAATATTTTAAATGTTAGACCGCGTACATCTAACCCCAAAAGGGCTCGACTTTCCAGGATTGTCTAAACTGTAATGAATCAATGTAAAACATTAAATCAACTGAAAACCATGAAATATCTCACACCTTAGTATTCACTGAGCAACTTTACTTGCAATTTCTTATACTTACATTAGTCTTTTTCTACTTAAACACGGTTCAATGGAATCAATGTAAAACATGTCGTTTTCATTTTCTACACGAAGAAAATGTATAAACCATATCATTATTTTTAGATTTGTCATTGACATATTTAATACGATGATTTGAATGACAAATTATATATGGTTATACGAATTTGGAAAATCGTTGTTGAATAACCAATCTTCAAAGTATTACCTTATGTCCATGATCATAACAACTAAAATGATCGTTTTTATCATACATTTAGTATTTTCTTACAAGCAACTTATTGAGTTTGGATGAATCACCTGAAATCCTAAGAAAGAAAGCCATTCCTGGGCTGACTTAATTTAAATATAGCTCACAGTTTCTCCTGCATGCACACATATTGTGCAAATACGAAACCATCAATATAATAGAATTATATGACACACACACACACACATATATATATATATATATATATATATATATATATTTTGAATGGTTAAAATATATATTAATATAAAATGAACATCTAGCAAGAAAATAGATGGCAAAAAATATAGAAAATAAATCTAGATATAACCAACAACAAAAATCTAGACTTTTCCCGAGGCTTTAACTGCGAGGACCGTAAAATTAGTGAAAAAACTCAAGCCAGTTACAGCTAAGCTTAGATCTGAGAAAACCCCCCACTAAATGGAGGCTGAGCCACTAGTTTTCACTCCATAGCGTTTTTGATGCAGTCCCAACCAAGACCTGGGGTACAATATTATCTAAATAAAGTAGCTTGGTACCTAAATAATAATTATTATTATATACACAGACAGAAACCCGGATTTTGTTCTTGTTGGATAGAAATCTTGTTAACACATTCTATAGAAAACCAGACGTCTAGTAAACATGAAATAAATTCATAAAGAAAGACCTACTCACTTTAAGTACTCGAATCTCTGAGGGCCACATTTTGTTTCTTAATTAAGTAACCTAAGATTATTTTTGGTTTTGTTATATACACTACTCTCTATGATCCGTCTTAAAATAAATGTCTACAATTAAATTACAAAGAAAAGAAATAATCAAACATTGTGTAAGTGAAAAATGATAGTATTAAATTTACTTTTTATACACTATTATATGAATCAATTTTGTAACAACGTAAATTATTGATGAATTGATAAAGTTAGCATATTACTAAATTGATGGATACCCTATACTTTTATGTTATTTATGCATACATTATAACTGCTTAATGCATAAGTTTTGATGTATCTATCAAATTTCATGATGTAAATATTAAAGTTTGAAGTTTATTTCTCAGGTAAACTGATACATCCTTTCTATCCACATCAATATTTATATATACACAGCGCACACGTTGAGCAGATTAAACCAAGGGATATCCCTTCGGTATTCCGATCGATTGTACTAGTCCTTGGGAACAGCATGGGCTCAGTTGGCTTACTAACAACGGCCGATCAAATTCAAAACCGCGTAATTGCTCAAGCCTTGTTCTCTTTAAAAGACTCGACTAATTGGCTTGTAATCATCAAATGTGGAACTTTGGAAGGCTAAATATTCAGAACATATGTAAAAGGTTGCATAAATTTGTAACTGTTCTTTTTATTTTATTTTGTAATTAAGTCTTTTTTTTATAGTTTCTTGATTCAGGGTTAACAATATATACCAAACCTTTAGTATTAGTATGGTATTTGTCTATTACTTTTAGAATATTTAAAGAATAATTCTGGGTTATAAATTCAGTGTATGAGGCCCACACGGCCATGTGTATACTTCCAACTTATATTTTAAAATTAGATTGTCAAATATGACACTCATTTTTAACTAAAAACTTATCTAACACGATATACTCTGTATACATTTTACTATTTACTATAAATCTTTATTAATTAGGGTTTAGTATATGAATCATCAAATTTGGTATTTACTATAAATCTTTACTAATTAGGGTTTAGTATCTGAATCATCAAATTTGGTGTAACATCCTCTCCCTGAGCCTCAGGAGCAATGTCAAGTCTGCAGCCCAATACACCCCAACCCATCTAGTGAGCATATAGCATCCACTCAGGTTGTTGAGAGACTTGAACTCAAGACCTCCCCTTTAATACTAAGTCTTACCACTTAGTATCACCAATTGAGCTGTAGGATGTTACAAAAAAGTGCACTGATACCAATTTATAACACACTCCAAATTCACAAGGCTATTTTTTTTAAACATATATCAGAAGCGTTAATTTAATATTCACAACTTAGATTGCATAAATATATAAACCAAAAGTGCAACCTACGATTATGATCCAAACATTTAGTTTATTACAAACTTTACAATCATTAGGCCCTAAGTGTATTTAAAATTAAATCCGGCTAATAGACCATTAACACGTTTGTCCAAAACAGAGTAAGCATCGTCAAACATTTCACAAACAAACTTCTTGTCCATCCACAAACAAAAGATAACTTGCAAGAAGTTAGGAGGGGGGATTAACACAAAGCTAAGTGAATAGATCGATAACTATCAACCTAACTCAGATTAACAATTGTTTACAGATAAGCATCATAAACAACTAGCGTCAAGAGGATCGGTGGTCCTTGAGGTACCCTACTGCCGCGGTGACCCCCAAGTAACACTTGCAACCACTGAAGGCCAATTCAGTGATCTAACCGATAGTTGGGTACTATTACTTCTTACAACATCATTTCAATAAATAACACATGTACAAAGCACTGATGTTGTCTAAGTAATAGTATCCCAACGCAATCGCAATTGACCTCTGAAAGAAATCACATAATTCATAATCATCATGACAATATGCAAATATAAACAGTAAAACCACATTTACCCGTGGTAATCAGATTGTTACAACTAACTTAGATTGTAAGTTATTGATCCACTCACCCTTGTCGATCACAGTCTCCACTCAAAGATCTTATTTTATTGAGTCTTCGGTTTATTTGAGAACACAATCAAAACCCGAGTTAGAATTCTCACGTTATGATTCATAGTATTTACTCAATTATATACGTCAAATAAGTGCACATAATATACATAAAACACTATTAAATATCACAAGTATTCAAATCACAAGTTATCAAATTCGTCATTTTAAAACAGGCAAACGCGATCCGGAAAAAAGAAGGTGGGATCGCGTTCCCAAGAAGAAACCCATTATGTTATCGTTTTTCACTTGCAAACGCGATCAGGGCTAGGAGGCTGGATCGCGTTCCAAAGAACAAAACCAAACTTGACTCGAAATAACATTGACTAACGTGATCCGGGTAAAGGGGGCGGGATCGCGTTTCAAAGAACAAATCGTACTGAGACTAAATTACACATAGCAACGCGATCCGGGTAAGAGTGTTGGATCGCGTTCCCACGTTTTACAACAGAGGTTCAGACCTGCAACTACACAGCACTAACTAAAAACCCACTTTCACTTAAATAAGATACAATACATGTTTTTATCAAGAATTTGACCTTAAACATCATCAATAAATATAACATAACAACAATTAACATCATCAAACTTTAAATTTTACACATGCATTCATCATCCAGACTAACTTTTAACCAAATTCATTCATTCAAACTTATAACCCTAAGAACACAAGTAATTCTTCACAAATCTTCCTGAAATCAATTAACAAAGATCACATAATTTCTTTCAAGCACAACTTAACTCTATCAATCATTATCCCCAATTAAATCAATCTAATTCATGAATACTTATAAAAATACTTACAAATGGAAAGAAGAGTAAGATGATAATGAGGATGATGATGTAGAAGCAATATTGAATCAAAATCAAACTTCAAGAATGGTTGAAATAAGATTTTCTCTCATGATTTCTAAGTGTATGCATGTATGTTCTTGAGAAGTGTTTGAGTTTAAACCAAAATCAGTGATGTATAGGGAATAAAGGTCGACACACATCCATTTGGTCCAAATAATATGCAGTGTAACATTATACCCGTTCTAAATTTATTGTCTAGAACCTAAAAATCATTTGCGAGAAATGAGTTTTATTATACCGTCAAACAAATAAATTTAAAACAAGCAGTAATTTATTTATCACAATAAGTCATTTGACCATTTGACCTATTAATTTTAATTATTCGATTAATACCAATTATTTCTAAATACAATTTAAATAACGAATAAAATAAGGAAATTACCGTATTTCTCCTAGGCCCATAAGGAGGATGTTAAATTTGGACGTGAAATTAAGGAGCCTATTTCTCCCACCCCAATTTTCCCATAAAAACTCTCACATTTTTATCTTCTTAGTCACATCACTCATTTTTCCATTAAAAACCCCCACCTTTTTATCCTCTTAGTCAAATCATATTCCTATTTTATTTAATTATTTTATATAATTCCTTTTTTAACATATAAAATTTTATAAAAAATACTTCAATAATTTGTTATTATCAAAGAAAAAAAAATAAAAAAATGAATTATTGATCTATATAAAACTTATTGGGTTTTGTTTCAAAAGATGCAATAGGGTTGATTTATAAAGAACTTAAACGTTAAAATGCTCTCAAGATAACTTTTCAAAATTGTGGTTGTACATTGCGTACAAGTTGCGGGTTACCATGTGCATGCGAACTCGCCACACTTTACTCGGGTTAGTATATTCGACTATTAATTTGTTAAGAAAAATAGTAGGGATTATTTGATGCAACGGCAAATTTTGTTGGTTAAATTTTGATGTTGAACCAGCTGTTCAAAAAAAATACTCGAGGACGCTCAAAAAATACTGATGCACAAAAGAAAACAAATCCTACTGAACCCACAAAAGTCATCCCCCAAACCCAACAACCACATAGGTATAGTTATTCCAACGATTACAAATTTGACTTGAACAACTCACCTTCAAGGTATAGTTCTTACGTGGAGGATCCGGAATCAGTAAGGCATAGTTCGTATATGAATTCAAATACAGCACAATGTTACAATGTGATTGTTCAATTTATTAGTGAAAATGAAGATGTAACGTGGCTACCGCTTTGGTCTAGTCCGCCTGAGAACCCATAAAATATTACATGGGTAATTGGACTTGTGCACGGTAACCATTTTGTTAAAGTTTATTTAAAAGGAAATTACCCATTGCCTCGAATTCATCCGTCATGGCACATCTATAAATGAGATTGTGTTAGCGCATGGGAAACGTTATACTTGAATAGAGTATAATTATACTGTATGTAACATTTGTAGGTATTGTAAGAAAAAGAAAATAAAAACAAAACAAAGCACAAAAAGACAAAAGTGATGATGTAGGGGTTTTTTTTGGAATTGAAAGGGTGTGTGAAGAATGAGCCGATATTAATTGTGTGTATCCAACTATTTTTCTTCTATTGTGTGTATACAACTTGTTAACATGTACTTTTTGATGAAGTTTCTACAACTTGCCTATGTGGAACCGGTAACAATTTTTTTTATCCTAGCCAGATAACAAGCTAGAACCACATGTCCTATTACAATTTGATGTCACTCTTTAATCACCATCTCCGACCAAACTCCAGCTTCCTAGTTACCATTCTCCGCAAACATAAAATGCAACCTAAATATTATTTCAACTAATAACACTTTAATTGAAAAGGTAGAAAGGGCCATCTTAACAGGATTTAAAAATTGACCATCCCAAATTCCGTACACGTACCAAAATAATAATGCTATTTATTAGAAGCTCTAAAAAAATTTCAAAATAAAATTAAAAAATAATGCTAATTAGGAGTCCGTGCATATAAGCCAGATTCACGCTCCATTACCGTAGTTAAAATAGGCCAAATTCCGTAGTCAAATTTTGTACACGCCGGTGCCGTAGTCGAATTCCATAGACACCACTACCGTAGTCGAATTCTGTACACGCCGCTGCCATAGTCAGATTCTTACTAACCAGAAATTGCAGGTTTCCGGCGAGGGGTTAAACGGAATCTTCATGTCACTCGTTGGGTTCGTTCCGGTCAAAAACCCTCTCCCTTTTTCAGATCTAAGCTTTCATTTCCTTTTTTAGATAAAGTTCTATAAATCATACTGGTGGTTTACACATATTTACACAGGTCATACCAAAACTTTTTTTTTCTGTTAAGCAATACAATAAGTTTCTATTTTGCTCGTAACGGTACTTCCATCCAACTCCGTCTTTTCCAGTTAAGTTGCAAAACGTTATATCCACGTGAGGGAAAATTCGTCATTTTACCTTTTCCCCATCTCTTCTTTTATCCCTTTCATAGGATCTGTAGTCCCCAAAAAGCCACATCACGAAGCAGCAAAGCCGGCCTTATCGCTCGTTTCCTCAGAGCCGGAAGATACGACGAATGTGTCGGTGCCGGAGCTCTGGTATACCTCACCGCCATCCTTGAATACCCCTCAGAGATACGACGAACGTGTCGGTTCAGAGTTACGTACCTTTCAATTTACATATATTGTGGCTAGGCATGTTCAACTGGCGGTTAGGAACGATGAAGAATTGAGTAAATTGCTCGGTGACATCACTATTGCCAATGGTGGTGTTATGCCCAACGATCATAACATTTTTCTTCCGAAGAAGGTTGGTTCGAAACCGGCTGCTGATGATGATTAAGAAAAAAAAATCGATGCCGCATTTGGATATCCAAGTTTTTTTTGGTTATGTGGCTTCACACAATTTAATCATATATTACAAGCAAAAATGACAATGTAACACTAAAACTTACCATAATAATCACTTCATCAATGGTTTCGTCATTGCTTTGGATGCGCCAAACTGAACGTACCATACTGAGCCGTAATGGATTATGTTTCTCTAAATTAATGATCGTTTTATGAATTTCTTGGTGGATTTAAGGTGATTATGTTTACGTAATCGTTTTTGCTGGTTTGAAATTAGCTTTATGTTTGCAAGTATATGAGAGGTCAAATGACCATAGAAAGGAATAAAAAACATGGGGAAGGTAAAAAGATGGATATGCCCTCATGTGGATATCATGTGATGCAACTAAACTAGAAAAATAGACGGATTTGGATAGAGGTACCATTTACGAGCAAAATAGAAACTTATTGTATTACTAACCTGGAAAAAAGATTTATGTATGATCGGTGTAAATTTGTGTAAACCACATGTATTATTTATGGACTTTTTTTTTTAGTTTAAGATAAGTAGTAGATGGCAAGAGCTAATGGTGGTAATGGTGGCCGGAATTTTGGCATTGCTAATAATGGCCGGAGTTGGTAGTTATAATTGTGACCAGAGTTTGATGGTGCTGATAATGGACGGAGTTTGGTAGTGGTTGTGGTGGATGACAAAACCAAAGAGAATTTTGGGAAACCGTTTTGGATTGATGGTGTGACACGCGACAAATTAAGGCTAGTTGTTAGTTCCTAATCATATGCTAATACATGTAATTAGTGCTAGATTAGGCTAATTGTATGTATCAATATGTATATATATATTAGAATATATATATATATATATATACACGTACGCGATTATGTTAAATCGTGCAATTTTAATATCGGGCGGATCCCGGTACATTAATATGGACGTTGGTGAACCCAATTTATTAAATAATACGAAATTATTTGATAAACATATTTATTTCCAAATATTATTTCGATAATATCATATAAGCGTTTCGTATCGTGTAAAATACTCAGAAACGATCAGAAACGCGTAAAACGCGCCCGACAAACGAAATAAACACAAATTATATTTTTTTTATTCATTATTAAGTATTTTGATAAAATACTTCGAGTAAAAATATTACGATTACACGCGCACGGATAAAACGTTTAAAAACGTTACACGAATTAAATAAACGTACAAATACGCAACGAACGCGCAAACCGAGACCCGATAACATTTTTTTTAGTAACTTAAAACAAAGTATTTAGAATAATACTTTCATATAAAAATATCGAGATTTAAATCGTTAGTTAAACATGCGTATCAAACGTTTAACGTCTAAATGAACGTCGAAACGAACGGGTAAACGAACACCACGCGTAACATAGCTTTAGAGAAGTGATTTAAACATTACATGGGGGTGGGACCCACTATATTTCTGCTGGAAATCTCCACCCATACTCCCTTTGACCTCCTTTCCTTCCTTCTACTTCACTCCAACACCCCCACACCCTTTCATTTCAATCATCAACCAACCCACACCTCCTCTAGCCTCTCTCTACTTGCCTCTCTCTCTAAAAACGACTAGAGGTCAGTCACCACACCACCTAAACACCACCACGAGTCCACCATATCACCATCATAGTGCCACCACAAACCGCCACGCCGGAAATCAAGAAAACGCGATAAAACGAGTCTTCGGCTTTGTTTCTTCACCTCTCCATCATTTCCTTGTAAGAACTCTTGATCTTTTGCTAGATTTACTTGGAATACACTTTTATACATGTTTAGTTGCTCATTTAACTAGAAAATGTCCAAAATATAAGTCGAATCGCATTTTAAAACTTGAAATCCTGAGTTTTGTTTCTGCCCAGATTTCTGTTCTCACTTCAAAAAATTATATAAAAATTATTACGACATGAAATTAAGCGTTTCTTAAGCCTAAAATGAAGTACAGGAAGTTATCTTTCCAACAAAATTAGTCTCGTAACTTTTCGACTCCGTTTACTACTCGAAAACATTTTCCTCCTGTGACATAGGCTTACTGTTCCGGCGGACAGAAATATTTACCTCCTTCTCGAGACCATATCTTGAGTTCTAGACCACTAAAACATATGATACCAGTGCCAAAATCTCATATAATTTATTAACTTTAAAAAGTTCTTCTTTAGCCTTTTCCAGAAACACACGTATTTTTGTGTAGAGCTCAATCTTTGGACTGTAGCTGTTCTTGGACCAAAACCGACACCCTTCATAATTAATTTTGTTAAAAATAGTAAATGGATATATATAAACACCATAAAGTGCAGTATTACACTAGACATATAGGAGAACATGTACGATTTTTAGTTAGGCTTAATTCGGTATAGAAGTTGATTAAATAGAGAGAGACTTGTCGGGTCAATATCTAGAAAAAAACCAAACTGTTACAACTGTTTTTGTCAAGAAATCAGTGAATACCATTGTCGTAGGACATAATCCGTGAATACCATTCACGCATAAACATAAACCCGTGAATTATCATTAACACATTATTTAGTCCGTCAATCCTCATTATTATCGCATGAAATCTTAAGTCCGTGAATATCATTCACGCATAAACAAATCCGTGAATAATCATTCACGCATAAACTAAACCCGTGAATAGTCATTCACGCATAAACTAAATTCGCGAATATCACTAACACTTAAACCAGTCCGTGAATACCTCATTCTCGCATGAACAGTGCCCCGAAGAACCCTATTGTCGCATAAATGTGATTAACAGTGGTAACAAAATGAGTTAAACTAACAGTGGTAATGAGTAACATAATAAACAGTGGTAACAAAAACTAAATAAATAGTGGTAACGAGGTAAGTTACTAAACAGTGGTAACGAGTAACATAACAAACAGTGGTAACGAGTTAATACACTAACAGTGGTAACAAAGTAATAAACTAACAGTGGTAACAAGTATAACAAACAGTGGTAATAAGAACAAATGTATAAAGTGGATATTTTTAAGATTTCTATTACCAACCATTACCAACGGGCCGTACACGTTTTCAAAACTCAAACTAATCAATCAAACAACCAAATTATTTGGACATTACTAGTTGGATGAACAACTAGCATGAATGATCTTTTGAGACATTCACTTATACATACAACCTTATATGCTTAGGGCATTAGAAGGTTGCGGGTTCGCGGAACCTACGGATTACTACTGCTTTCAGACTTTACGTTTACTAAGTTAAATGCTTGCTTGCTTGACTCAGGTGAGTCTTACAGCCCCGCTTTTACTGTTTTACTTACGGGGTGAGATATATTGCTTACGTTTTCTTGAACACAAGTGCTAAATTTCTTGCTTTTCATATACGGGCTTGCATGAGTTACTTACTAATCCACTGAAGTCCCTCCATCATAGTTTCGTTAGTTATGGACTTAAGCGCGAATATTAGTTAATGGATCCATTAGGGACTGACCCTCCCCGCCCGGGGTAGTAGCGCTACCACGAACCGTTATGTATAAACGGGCGACTTTTATTTGTTTCGTACGAGTGTTTGGATTGGGCACTCGTGGGGGCACTATACGGTACTTGGTTGTACCACCGATTTGCGGGTTAAGCTTCGACTATGAGCTCATGGCAACGGTATATACATATTTACTTATTATTTGCTTGGTTGCAGATACTTGATTTCGCCTGCGGGCACAACTGATAAAAATCTTGTGTTCAAACTATTACTTACCTACAAACCTGTGAGATTCACCAACATTCGTGTTGACCCTTTTTAGCATGTATTCTCAGGTACCCAGCAGTAGTAGATCTGCTCAGGATATATTAGCTCGAGTTGCATCCAGATTACAGAAGATTCACATGCATTTCTACATTTTGTAAAATTAGATATGCCTTAGAATCTTTTACATTTAGCTATAAGCTTGTGTAACAAGAACTACAATGTAAAACTTTTATATTATCTATGTAATGGTTTTAAACGACGCATTTAGAGTCGTTCACTTGATCTTATGTGTTTTGTTATTGATTAGTAACACCCAAAGCTTGCTTCCGCTAAAACAATAAATTTGGGGGTGTTACAGATTGGTATCAGAGCCTAAGGTTATAGCGAACTAGGTTGCATTTAGTGGGCCTAGACTATGACCGTTAGGCAGTATCTCCCTACTAGTTATGACTGGTTCAGGAATTACATCATACGACTTTAATTTAACATAGCCTAATCAACTATGTACAATTAAAGAAAGATGATGTGAGGTCTGAAATGGTTATGATGAACAGGGATACACTAGTTGACTCTGACCACGAGAGAAACCGGGACTCAAACATGTCTGTGATTAGACACTTTAGGCTATTATGTGATATATATACATGTATACATAGATAAGCCTCACTCTCGCTCAATATCTTAGGCTATATTTGTATTATATCAATATGGGCCTCATCCTTTCTAACGCTTTGTCTCAGAATGGCAAACACACCACCCAATTCATCACACTCTCATCCGTATGGATCAAGAAACTCAAAGGTGGCTAGGAGGAACACCAGGTTGCCCCGAGCTGACCCATACCCCACTCACTTCACTTTGTCGGACTTAGCCACTAGGCTGCACCGACATGAACAACGACTTGATACTATGGATATCGAGCTCCAAGAAACCAACGAAAACTGGAGACTCACATTGCTCGAACGTATCAACCAAGTCTCCGAAGACCACGAGAACACTGTGGATAACATGGACACACTTCACGACCAACTGGGAGAAACTATCGAAACCATGGGAACTATTCACAATCAAGTGATCAATAACCAAAATGAAATCTCTGTTCTGCAAACAAGGCTGCAAGAATACGAGACGCGGCTGCGGGAAACCGAGGATACTCTTAGAATGGTTAGCAGGCTTGCAGAATCTGTTAACCATCTCACTTCCCTGTTGGCACAACTCGACCTACATCAAGATTAGTGCAGTGGTTATCATGTTACCTATTAGCTAGCTATGTAAACTCTTGTAACCCGACCGGATGTAATATTCCCGGCATCTTTTGTGAACTTAGAATTCTGAAATCTTTTGAACTCGCACCTTGAGTGGTTGCAGATATAGCTATCTTATGTTATTGATTATCCTATAGTGGTGTTGTATATTACCCCTTTTATATATGCATCCGTGATAATCATACTCCTTGTACAAAATCTCACATACCTCCTAACTTTTTATTAAAGGAACATGCCGCCAAGGAAACAGACTTTCACCGCTGCTGAACTTGCCCAGTTCGTTGCGCAAGGAGTAGCCGATGCCCTGGCTGCTCAAGAGGCACAGCGAAACAGTGGTTCAAATCCGAACCAGGGCAGCGAAAATACCTCCAACACAGTACCAACTGCCAAACCTTGCACATACAAGGATTTTCTGAACTGCAAACCGTTAAACTTCAAGGGAACTGAAGGGGCCATTGGCTTACTGAGATGGATTGAGAAACTGGAATCTGTTTTTCGAATCTGCAACTGCACCGAGGATTGCAAGGTTAAGTACTCTACCTACACCTTTATGGATGGTGCCCTTACCTGGTGGAATACCTACGCCCAAACTGTGGGGATTGATGTCGCTTATCAACTCCCTTGGAAAGATCTAAAGAAGATGCTGACAGATGAGTACTATCCGAGAGAAGAGTTGCAACAACTAGAGGTCGAGTTCTGGAATCTCAAAGTTCATGGCAATGATATTGCCAGTTACACAACCCGTTTTCATCAACTTGCACTGCTGTGCCCATCAATGGTCGATCCTGAGTACAAGAGGATCGAACGTTACATCTGCGGACTTCCCCCACGCATTCAGGGAATGGTCACTACTTCCAACTCTTCTACCATTCAAGGAGCCGTCCGTATGGCACACAATCTTATGGCTCAGGTGGTTCGCCAAGAAACACCTACTTCCACAAACACCGGTAATAACTCTGGGGATCACAAGAGAAAGTGGTCCGAAAACTCCAACCAAAACCAACAGTCATCAAAGAAGCCTGAAACTGTCAAGGCTTACACATCTGGTTCTGAACCTAGGAAAGGCTACACTGGAAACAAGCCTTTCTGCTCTAAGTGCCGCCGCCATCATGATGGTCCCTGCGGTACTCCGTGTAACAAGTGTCAAAGGTATGGGCATCTAACCAAAGACTGTAGGTCTACTAGTACCAATACCAACAACAACTCCAACCGAAGTACGACAATTTTTAGGACTGGCCGGGTACTATCGGCGATTCATTGAGAACTTCTCTAAAATAGCCCAACCTCTCACCTTACTGACTCAGAAGGAAAAGAAGTTCGACTGGACTGATAAACAAGAGTCAGCGTTCCAATTGTTAAAACAAAAGCTTTGCAGTGCACCTATCTTATCATTACCCGAAGGCAACGATGACTTCGTGGTATACTGCGATGCTTCACACCAAGGTCTTGGTTGCGTGTTAATGCAACGAGACAAGGTCATTGCCTACGCCTCCCGATAACTCAAGGTTCACGAAAAGAATTACACCACTCATGATCTCGAATTGGGAGCCGTAGTGTTCGCACTCAAAATCTGGAGACATTATCTGTACGGCACTAAATGTACAATCTTTACCGATCATAAAAGTCTTCAGCATATCTTTGACCAAAAGGATCTCAACATGAGGCAACGTCGATGGGTCGAGTTGCTTACCGATTATGATTGTGAGATCCGTTATCACCCAGGCAAGGCAAATGTTGTTGCCGATGCCCTCAGTCGAAAAGAACGTGTAAAACCTCTTCGAGTCCGAGCCCTCAGCATGACTATCCATAATGATCTTATCATTCAAATCATTACCGCTCAACTCGAAGCACTCAAATCTAAGAACATTAAAAACGAGTCCTTGCGTGGCATGGACCAAAAATTTGAAACCAAATCCAACGGAGCCAAATACTTCTCAAACCGAATCTGGTTACCTAACTTTGGGAACCTACGAGACTTGGTGATGGATGAAGCTCACAAGTCCAAATACTCCATACATCCTGGATCTGACAAGATGTATCATGGCATCAAAGAGTTGTATTGGTGGCCAAACATGAAAGCTGACATCGCCACATATGTCGGCAAGTGCCTCACATGCTCTAAAGTCAAAGCCGAGTACCAGAAACCCTCCGGATTACTCCAACAACCGGAAATCCCTCAATGGAAATGGGAGCAGATCTCCATGGACTTTATCACGAAACTTCCGAAGACATCGAGCGGTTGCGATACCATTTGGGTGATCGTCGATCGTCTCACCAAATCTGCCCATTTCCTAGCCATCAAAGAAATCGACAAAATGGAATGCCTCACGCGAATTTACCTTAAGGAAATCGTATCCAGACACGACGTTCCCATTTCGGTTATCTGCGACAGGGATAGTCATTTCACATCTCACTTTTGGCAATCACTTCAGAAATCATTGGGTACTCGTCTAGATATGAGTACTGCATATCATCCTCAAACCGACGGCCAGAGTGAACGAACCATTCAAACACTGGAAGATATGCTACGGGCTTGCGTAGTTGACTTCGGTGCAAATTGGGAACATCATTTACCCTTATGCGAGTTTTCGTATAACAACAGCTACCATACCAGTATTGGAGCTGCACCTTTCGAGGCACTGTACGGTCGTAAGTGCCGATCACCTGTCTGTTGGACCGAAGTGGGAGACAGCCAACTCACTGGCCCCGAAATCATTCACGAAACCACAGAGAAAATAATTGGAATCCAAAACAGACTCAAAGCTGCACGTGATCGTCAGAAAAGTTATGCTGACGTGAGACGCAAACATCTCGAGTTTCAAGTTGGGGATCGAGTACTCTTGAAAATATCACCTTGGAAAGGTGTCATTCGCTTCGGCAGACGCGGGAAGTTGAATCCCAGGTACATTGGACCATTCGAAATCCTTGAGAGGATTGGTCTAGTAGCATATCGATTGCAGCTGCCACCCGAACTCAGCAGCATGCATCCCACATTTCACATTTCTAATCTTAAGAAATGCTTGTCTGATGAGACACTCATTATCCCTCTTGACGAAATCCACATCGATGATAAACTCCATTTTGTCGAGACACCAGCAGAAATCATGGACCGCGAGGTCAAACAGTTGAAACAAAGTCGTATTCCCATCGTCAAAGTCCGGTGGAATTCGCGGCATGGTCCGGAATTCACTTGGGAACGGGAAGACCAAATGCGACTCAAGTACCCACAGTTATTCACAGAATCCACACCATCTACGACTTCGAGCTAAATTTCGGGACAAAATTCTCTTAACAAGGGGAGAATGTGACACCCGACAAATTAGGGCTAGTTATTAGTTCCTAATCATATGCTAATACATGTAATTAGTGCTAGATTAGGCTAATTGTATGTATCAATATGTATATATATATTAGAATATATATATATACACGTACGCGATTATGTTAAATCGTGCAATTTTAATATCGGGCGGATCCCGGTACATTAATATGGACGTTGGTGAACCCAATTTATTAAATAATATGAAATTATTTGATAAACATATTTATTTCCAAATATTATTTCGATAATATCATATAAGCGTTTCGTATCGTGTAAAATACTCAGAAACGATCAGAAACGCGTAAAACGCGCCCGACAAACGAAATAAACACAAATTATATTTTTGTTATTCATTATTAAGTATTTTGATAAAATACTTCGAGTAAAAATATTACGATTACACGCGCACGGATAAAACGTTTAAAAACGTTACACGAATTAACTAAACGTACAAATACGCAACGAACGCGCAAACCGAGACCCGACAACATTTTTTTTAGTAACTTAAAACAAAGTATTTAGAATAATACTTTCATATAAAAATATCGAGATTTAAATCGTTAGTTAAACATGCGTATCAAACGTTTAACGTCTAAATGAACGTCGAAACGAATGGGTAAACGAACACCACGCGTAACATAGCTTTAGAGAAGTGATTTAAACATTACATGGGGGTGGGACCCACTATATTTCTGCTGGAAATCTCCACCCATACTCCCTTTGACCTCCTTTCCTTCCTTCTACTTCACTCCAACACCCCCACACCCTTTCATTTCAATCATCAACCAACCCACACCTCCTCTAGCTTCTCTCTACTTGCCTCTCTCTCTAAAAACGACCAGAGGTCAGTCACCACACCACCTAGACACCACCACAAGTCCACCATATCACCATCATAGTGCCACCACAAACCGCCATGCCGGAAATCAAGAAAACGCGATAAAATGAGTCTTCGGCTTTGTTTCTTCACCTCTCCATCATTTCCTTGTAATAACTCTTGATCTTTTGCTAGATTTACTTGGAATACACTTTTATACATGTTTAGTTGCTCATTTAACTAGAAAATGTCCAAAATATAAGTCGAATCGCATTTTAAAACTTGAAATCCTGAGTTTTGTTTCTGCCCAGATTTCTGTTCTCACTTCAACAAATTATATAAAAATCATTACGACATGAAATTAAACGTTTATTAAGCCTAAAATGAAGTACAGGAAGTTATCTTTCCAACAAAATTAGTCTCGTGACTTTTTGACTCCGTTTACTACTCGAAAACATTTTCCTCCGGTGACATAGGCTTACTGTTCCGGCGGACAGAAATATTTACCTCCTTCTCGAGACCATATCTTGAGTTCTAGACCACTAAAACATATGATACCAGTGCCAAAATCTCATATAATTTATTAACTTTAAAAAGTTCTTCTTTAGCCTTTTCCAGAAACACACGTATTTTTGTGTAGAGCTCAATCTTTGGACTGTAGCTGTTCTTGGACCAAAACCGACACCCTTCATAATTAATTTTGTTAAAAATAGTAAATGGATATATATAAACTCCATAAAGTGCAGTATTATACTATACATATAGGAGAACATGTACGATTTTTAGTTAGGCTTAATTCGGTATAGAAGTTGATTAAATAGAGAGAGACTTGTCGGGTCAATATCTAGAAAAAAACCAAACTGTTACAACTGTTTTTGTCAAGAAATCAGTGAATACCATTGTCGTAGGACATAATCCGTGAATACCATTCACGCATAAACATAAACCCGTGAATTATCATTAACGCATTATTTAGTCCGTCAATCCTCATTATTATCGCATGAAATCTTAAGTCCGTGAATATCATTCACGCATAAATAAATCCGTGAATAATCATTCACGCATAAACTAAACCCGTGAATAGTCATTCACGCATAAACTAAATTCGCGAATATCACTAACACTTAAACAAGTCCGTGAATACCTCATTCTCGCATGAACAATGCCCCGAAGAACCCTATTGTCGCATAAATGTGATTAACAGTGGTAACAAGATGAGTTAAACTAACAGTGGTAATGAGTAACATAATAAACAGTGGTAACAAAAACTAAATAAACAGTGGTAACGAGGTAAGTTACTAAACAGTGGTAACGAGTAACATAACAAACAGTGGTAACGAGTTAATACACTAACAGTGGTAACAAAGTAATAAACTAACAGTGGTAACAAGTATAACAAACAGTGGTAATAAGAACAAATGTATAAAGTGGATATTTTTAAGATTTCTATTACCAACCATT
This sequence comes from Pseudognaphalium luteoalbum, assembly GCA_963422505.1. Lineage (NCBI taxonomy): Eukaryota > Viridiplantae > Streptophyta > Magnoliopsida > Asterales > Asteraceae > Pseudognaphalium > Pseudognaphalium luteoalbum. The sequence goes on along the minus strand of OY730192.1, from coordinate 59,350,862 downwards.
ACCAACGGGCCGTACACGTTTTCAAATCTCAAACTAATCAATCAAACAACCAAATTATTTGGACATTACTAGTTGGATGAACAACTAGCATGAATGATCTTTTGAGACATTCACTTATACATACAACCTTATATGCTTAGGGCATTAGAAGGTTGCGGGTTCGCGGAACCTACGGATTACTACTGCTTTCAGACTTTACGTTTACTAAGTTAAATGCTTGCTTGCTTGACTCAGGTGAGTCTTACAGCCCCGCTTTTACTGTTTTACTTACGGGGTGAGATATATTGCTTACGTTTTCTTGAACACAAGTGCTAAATTTCTTGCTTTTCATATACGGGCTTGCATGAGTTACTTACTAATCCACTGAAGTCCCTCCATCATAGTTTCGTTAGTTATGGACTTAAGCGCGAATATTAGTTAATGGATCCATTAGGGACTGACCCTCCCCGCCCGGGGTAGTAGCGCTACCACGAACCGTTATGTATAAACGGGCGACTTTTATTTGTTTCGTACGAGTGTTTGGATTGGGCACTCACGGGGGCACTATACGGTACTTGGTTGTACCACCGATTTGCGGGTTAAGCTTCGACTATGAGCTCATGGCAACGGTATATACATATTTACTTATTATTTGCTTGGTTGCAGATACTTGATTTCGCCTGCGGGCACAACTGATAAAAATCTTGTGTTCAAACTATTACTTACCTACAAACCTGTGAGATTCACCAACATTCGTGTTGACCCTTTTTAGCATGTATTCTCAGGTACCCAGCAGTAGTAGATCTGCTCAGGATATATTAGCTCGAGTTGCATCCAGATTACAGAAGATTCACATGCATTTCTACATTTTGTAAAATTAGATATGCCTTAGAATCTTTTACATTTAGCTATAAGCTTGTGTAACAAGAACTACAATGTAAAACTTTTATATTATCTATGTAATGGTTTTAAACGACGCATTTAGAGTCGTTCACTTGATCTTATGTGTTTTGTTATTAATTAGTAACACCCAAATCTTGCTTCCGTTAAAACAATAAATTTGGGGGTGTTACAGATGGTGATGATGAGTAGATATATGCGTGGTGATGTAGATTAGCCGAGGTTTGATATGAAAGGAGGAATTCAAATAAGAAAGGAAAGGGAAGCTGGAACATTGAATCTTTATTATTTACTACCTCCATCCTAAAATTATTCTACAGTTTTAACTTTCTGAAGTCTTTGTATTTCAACTTTGACCTTCATTATTTTATTTTTGTTTGTGTTATATAATATTTGATGCAAAATATATGAATGGATTGACTTTTACATGTGTTTTCATTGGTATAATTTTCATCACTTGGTATATAACACAAACAGAAATATTTAAGGTCAAAATTGAAAAAGAAAGATTCTAGTAAGTGAAAACTGGACAATAATTTTGGGACGGGTAGAATATTTTTTACCCTCAAATATGCCATGTAACCTTACAATCTGATGTGTATTGCCACGTAACCACAAATCTTGAATTTGGTTAATGGGTTACCAACTAAGGGTTTGACTAGTGAAAAAGTACATTGAAAATCAAATTTTCAAGTTACAAGTACACAATAGAAAAATAAAAAGTTGAGTACACACAATTATAATCACGTCTAAGTTTGATGCATTGACGAAGACTAAATCCTATTAAATATATACTTGAAGAGCAGGGTAGGGCAGCTACTGACCTTCTTGCAAGGGTGTCGATTTATCAATCGCTAAAAATTAGCCAGATACTTTTAATTATGTTTTTTAAAGTGTTATATAGTAGAAATGAATGATTCATAAAAGTAGTGCATAAAAGTAGTGCATGAATAATTTTTGGTGGTGTACAATCACTACCCTTCTTGTAAGTGTACCATTTTGCAGTAACGACCAAATCGAGCACAACCTCAAAACTACCACAACATGTATAGATCGTTAATCCTGTCAATCAACTTGTTCGTGATCCACCCTCTTTCTGATTCTTCGTGTTGTAACTTTCGCCACCACAATCACCAGTACATTACTCAAGTAATTCCCTACCATAATTGTTATCAAAGATAACGCTATTTAATGTGGTAAGTTTAAGGTTGTAATCTAAAAAACTGCTGACAAATAGTTCTATCATATAACATATTATTTTTTTCTTTTTGCAAAAAACAAAAATTAAATTGATAGGATACCAAAGGGCTCTTAGCCTTTTGAAGCAGTGAGTTGCAAATATTTGTGGTGGTTGTAAATAATCGGGTGTTAGATTGTAGAATTGTCATTCTAAAAAAATTGATAGGATCAAAAGTTCAATTGAGTTGCATGCTAAGGTTGCTAGATACAAACCTAAATACAACAATCGATAACTCTAACTACGTTGAGATGCAACATAGTTGCATGCTAATGCATCACCTATAAAATAGTCTTAATACGTACTGTATCATAATGCACTAAAATAGTGGTATTCATCATGTTAGCAAATTGATTATGGATTCAAACACTTATTGCAATTTGCAACAACAAAAGATAGTGTAAATGCTAAAACAGTGTATAGATACTAATTAAAATCGAACATAAAAGATAGTGTATTAGTGTGACATTATTGTTAGTTATCAAAACAAAAACAGAAACAAAAACAAAAATCGAACACAAAAGGGCAAATTGTTCAAACAATGGGATAACTAATTCAAATTTATACATTTTGTAGTATCGACTAATTCATTCTGTTTAAAAAGGGGTAACTAAATTTATTAGAACACACATTATTGAGTATACCAATTATGATTGGTAACGTAAGGCTATATACCAACTTTAATGTACAAAAAGTTGATAATGTAAAATTAAAACTATGTATAAATTATGTTCCCGAGCTCTAAAACAAAAAGCTCTCTCATCTCATGCGTTATGAGCAACTTGTGAACTTAGCCGATACAAAACTATTTCAAAGAACCTGATTTTCGTCGGGCCATTATTAAAGTCATGAGCCCTTTTAGTTTTGGACCTGAAAATAGCATTTTACTATTTTCAGACTTTGGACTTTTTTATTATGTATCTTTTGAGCTTTTGTTTCCATTTTAATTTGTTAGTACGAATTCTCCTTCCAATAAGGATGATTTTAGGGTTTGTTTTCATCGGTGTTTTGCAAACTACGAATTACTATTGAATATAAGAGATCTTCTTGCTTTTGAGAATTTCGGTTTAGTTGTTGTGTTTATGTGGCTTTTGTTTATCGATCCTCATCAATAAACATCTTGGGATCGGATGGACAAGAAATAGTCCGGAAATAGTTATGGAAGTACCAGTTAAACCGCGTACATCTAATTTCCCCCTAATATCAATTAAGCAACGCTACTTCATAGATTTTCAATTGTCACCCTTTAACTTTCAAACCTTTTTTATTTTCTACCCTTAACTTTTTTATTTTTTACCCTTTAACTTTTAATCCTTTTTCATTTCGCCCCCTAATGTTTTAAAACTTTTATATTTTCTATCCTTTAATTTTTAAATTTGTACCCCTTATCTTTTAGGATATTTTCACCTTTTACCCTTTGATTTTTAATTACTTTTTATTTTCTTCGTCTCAACTATTAACACTCTTTCATTTTCTACCCTTTAGGTTTTAACATTTTTCATATTCACTTTTTAATAACTTTTAATTTGTTTTTTATGGCATATTAGTTTAAATATGTTTTGATCCTCATCCTTTAACATTAATTAACAAACTATTATTAATATTAACTCTTTAATAACTTTAAAATTTGTTATGGGTTATATAAGTTTAAGCCTTTAGTGTGATATTGTTTTTTCTTTGATCCTTATCATTTAATATTAATTAACAAACTATTATTAATATTAACTCTTTAATAACTTTAAATTTGTTATGGATTATATAAGTTTAAGCTTTTGGTATGATATTTATTTTTCCTATTATTTTGAAAATCCATCTAAACCTTATATCAACTATTTGCATATAACTCATAGTTGCTATTATTTTTGTATGATACTATTAGCTATAATAATTATATTCTATGGTTATTATCTCTTAATATTTATTATTGAATTCTTACATTTTTATTTTTCGAAATAAGAAATTAATACACACATAATTACAATAACCATATTTCATGATTATTATCTCTTGATATTAATATTCAACTCTTATGGAGTGTATGTTTTACGTTTTCCAAAGAAATAATATTTTACATATATATATTTATGATGATATGATGACGAAGGTAAAAATTATTCAATAAGTATGTTGTACCACCACTTTATGTTACATTTTTTGTTTTCATTTCTATATTTAAGAAATTTCAGTTAATTCCAATAGTAATATGTATAAGATAGAAATAAAGACACTGGTAGTAAAAATGTACAAAAGTTTAAATTTATAGTTATTACTCTTGCTACGGTAAATTTAACTTGGATAACTACAATTAGTGTTTCATTGTTATTGTTATTATTATTATTATCTAGATCTAGATTATCATATCATTGGTATTCTAAATTTTTTTAATAATTTACAATTAAAAAGAGTATCAGCTCATAATTTCTCTATTAAAATTATAAAAAAACAAACCAAAATGTGAGGTTTCAAATATTTATGTAAAAAATATCAATTTTTTAAAACCCATCGCATCGTGAGGGAAAAAAAACTTGTTCTAAATCAAAAGCATAAAAACGATTTAGAGATAGTCAAACAAAGCCATTCAATTCAGTTCAATCAAACCCAATTCGTTGGTTCTGTTTAAATGCAACTAGTTACACACTTTTATATATATATATATATATATATATATATATATATATATATATATATATGTATATATATATATGTGTGTGTGTGTGTGGGGGGAAGGATCAAGAGGGAAACTCTTAAATTTGGAGAAGGAAGGAAGTAAACCACAACCACTTATTTTCTCACATCTTCTATAATTCTTATTTTCTCAATTTTTGCCTAAAATCCAAAATTAAAGCATTTAGTTTAATTATTCTTCAATAAAAAACATTGTAAGTCTTCGAATTCATCAAACACATTCATACACATCTTCAATTCTTCATAATTCGGATTCATCCAAAATTATGAATTTGGTGTAACTTTTGAATTTTTTGAGAAAATTTTGATTTGGTGATGAAAACAATAGAATCAAACGAATTTCTTTGTAAAAACATACAAACGAGTAATTAATCAAATTATGGTCGTCATTACAATCGAATTTCACAAACTCAAAAAATTCCCAGAACGTTAACATTCATCTGAAAAGCATGTTATCAAAATTACAACTTCATAGTTCCAAACATTCATTTACGATGAATATGAATGTATATATGCTATTACACATAATTGAATGTGATAACATAACATTCATTAGTGTATAATAATGTATATCAGTTACATTCATCGTAAATGAATGTTATTATTATCATTGTGTATAATACCATGCATGTATTATTTAATATGCATTGAAAGTGAATGTTAAAGTGTTCATCATTGTCAATAACACATATAAGCTAACATTCATCACCGGTGAATCTTAAAAACTAAAAAAAAAAAACAAGATATTAACATTTTTAAAGATGAATCTTAACTAATATATATTATTATACGTACTGAATGTTAAATTATGATATTCATTAATATAAATAACATATATAAGTTAATATTCATGATAAACGAATGTTTATGTATATTAATTTGTAATTTAATTAACATGCTTTTGAAATGCATGTTAACGTGCTGGGAAGTGATTTCAAGTTATTATTTACAAAAATGTGATCGCGTTAACTTTTGAGTTGACCAGAATGTATGGCTAGAGAATAGCTTCCATCATTCCTCCATTTTTTTACTTCCCTCTTGATCTCCCTATACCCGTGTATATATAACTTAACTTAATTATTGTAAATTTGTGAACTGTAATCCATCCTAAAAACTCAAGCACTTGCACTTGATACCCATTTAATATACACACATTAAAGACAACAAAATGACTTAACCAATTGATATCACAAAAATATTTTAGGTAAGAATATAAACAAAAAATAATAAACAAACTTATATTAAAATCAATCCAAAAACCAATGAAAAAGAAAAATCGAAATCTCTTGAGATAAAGCAAAGTAAATCAACAAACAAATAACCATCATCCTACATTACAAACAAAATAATTCTTCCAACTTAACTACTAGAAACTAATTAGGAAGCAGGGTAGCTGCTAACCTTCTTGTAAGTGTACCATTTTGCAATGAACACATAAACAATCAAATTCAACAAGCTCAAAACAGCCAACAATGCGTAGAAATAATCAAGATGTCCTTCATTCAAATTATTCGCTATCCATCCCGCCTTCCCGTTCTTCGTTGTCACTTTCGCCACCACAGTCACCAAAATCGTACTCAAGTAATTCCCTAATGCAATCGTTGTCAAAGACAACGCTGAACACAAACTCCTCATCGCATCAGGCGCTTGATCATAAAAGAACTCAAGTTGTCCAATAAACGTAAATACCTCAGCACAACCAATCAAGAAATACTGAGGGACTTGCCAAAAAATGGTCATGGGGATTGTTTCTTCATCATAAAGGTTGTTTTTTCGGACATAATTTAGTCGAACCACTTCCAAAGTTGCAGCAGCCATCATTGCAAATAATGAGATCACAAGACCAATACCCATTCGTTGGAGCTGTGTGAAACCTCGTTCATGGTGAGTTCTCCTTCTGGCAATTGGGATGATGATGCGTTCATAGACAGGTGTCCAGAAGATGACACTAAGAGTGTCAAAAATTGAAAGGGAGGCTGATGGGATTTTGAAGTTGGGACCAATGTGTTGGTCCATGGTGTTACCCTGAAGGACAAACATTGTGCTCATTTGACTGTAGACGGCTGCAAAAACGATACCAGATGCCCAAATGGGCAGTAGTCGGATAATTGATTTGAGTTCTTCGACTTGTGTTACAGTGCAAAGTTTCCATGGACTAATTGAGCTCTTTCCTATGTCGGAATCTGTTTCCACTGCAGCCTTGTCCAAGAACCTGATTTGGTTCATGCAAATGATTAATGATTATATAAAACTTACATCACATTGGTTTGTTTAAAAGGGCTAGGAACCAGTTGCATAATAGTTGTAGGTGAGTATATAGCTAGTGTAGTCTTTTTTTAATCACTAACAAAATCGGAAGAAAGTGTCTCTTGTTATAATTTGTATATGTTAGCTGACAAATTATGTCGTAGGTTTCTAACATTAACCCTTATTTATTGTAGTGTTAGATAATGTACCTGAATTTATCGGTGTGCTCAAGCTTGCGGCTTCCTACGATCTGGGACGACTCAGCTTCAGTAGTCTCATAAAGAAGCGATTTATCCCTAGGGACTTTAACATTGATCTTTCTAAACGACGCAATTACCACTTGACAAAGCCTAACCAAAGGACTCCCTGATGGCTTTTGAACACGATACAATGGAGTCCCCGAGAAGAAAAAACAAACAGCAATTGCCATAGCAACAGCCGGGACACCAAACCCCCAACCCCATCCTACATTCATTTGTATCCAAACCAGAATGGATGATGCGAAAAGGGCACCTATGTTGATGGAAAGATAGAACCAGTTGAAGAATGAACTCTTCTTTTTTTTCTCTTTGACATCAGTTTCGTCAAATTGGTCAGCCCCGAATGATGACACACATGGTTTAATGCCACCAGTTCCTAAAGCGATTAAGTAAAGGGCCACAAAGGTGACCGCAGTTTGTGTTGAAGTTGGGTGGCAACCATCTGCATCACAATGTGGGCGCAGTCCTTTCACTGAGGCGGATAGTGTTAAAAGAGTCATTCCCTGTACAAAGTTTAGTACTTGTCATCTTTCTAGTTTGGCCAAATCATCTTTGGCTTCTTGAGGTCAATCAAACTACTTTGAAAGGATGAAACTATACAAATTTCACCGTTTTTGAATAAGCAAAAATTCCGCGTAACAGAACATAGTGAAAACGGATTCGAGTAAAGGCCAAATTGGAAAAAAATTCAACAAAAACTGAACAAACAAATTCCAAATGATAAGTAGTAGTATACCTTAAAAAGTCAAACTTACTTGTTTGCAATGTAAGAGGCAGATGCTAATCAAGTTTAAACTGAAACAGAGATGGGCTTACTTATTTTTAAGTATAATCCAACATTTTTCTTTTTTACATTTGTGATGTGAACTACTTGTCTACTTTACCTATTCAAACTTGGTACACTGAAAAATGTTGATGAAGATACTTACAAAGAAATAGATGATGGAGAAACCAGCAATCGTCCAGTATCGTCCAAAGTACGCATCCGCTAAGAAAGCACCAAGCAATGGTGTAGCGTAGCACGTTCCTGACCAATTGGAAACATTGGTGGACGCACGTACATTTCCTTGGTTAAGACGATCCTCGAGATAGTTCACCAAATTAGTACTCATTCCATAGTATGCCAACCTTTCGCAACATTCATTACCTATAAAATGATCAAACGTAAGAATACTATTAACGAAAATAAGTGATTTTCGAATTTGTACGACGATACTAATATGAATTGTACCAAGAATAAAAGGGCACGCTCTCCAGTTTCCGGTTTTGCTCTTAACAGCACGTTCGTTCTTTATGGTGACAGTTCCATCACCCGTATAGATGTCGTTGTCTGTCATTTGATCTTCGTTTTCTCGCAAAATATACAAGATTTCGGATGAGAAATTCACACACACTTAACACCGTACAGAGATTGCAATGTTCATGCTTCTTTTGGAGTGAAGAACTGGTTTTAACAAACTGATATATATAGAAATGCAAACAGTTTTCACACAATCAAAAGTGTAACAAATATATTTTAATACGAAACGAAACACAACTTTGATTTAATTATTAGTTTTTTTTCTTATGAATGTATTGGTGTTAGTTAAAAAGAACTGTCTTAGTTCAGTAGTTGTTAACACCAACAAATATCAAGAAGAATGCTATAAAAATATCTAAGTTGACACTTTGGCTAACATATACAAACCATACAATAAACTCCTTAACTGGTCACTTTTATTTCACTTTTGCCACTTATGAACTCTTATACAGTTAGACGTCAAAACTAATCATACAAATATCAAATAAAATGAAAGATCAACAATAACACCAATTGGCTTCCAAAAACAATGTACATAAATTATAGCAAGTAATAAGATGAGAATGAAAAGAAGAGGGAGTGATGATTCAGTGTTACTAGGTTACAAAGAAATGGAGATAAAGTGAAAATTTCGTGATCAACAATTTTACAAATTTACCGTTAAACGAAAAACTTATATCATTTTATAGAATTAATATATTAGGTCAAGGATTTTTTGGTAGAAATAATGAAAATAATGCGTGATTAATTGTTCTCACTTGAAATCCATCCAATGTGGAAGGAAAGTTAGGAAGGAAATGTGGAAAGAATTCTCCTTTCCCTTAATGAGAAACTCGGGAACACATTTTCATCTTCCACTCCTTTTCAACTCTTTCTCTTTCTCTCTAAAATGAAACTCGAGAACAGAACCTAAGTGACTTAGACCCTGACTTTCAAATGACTATGACTTTTAAGAGTCAGCTATCGAATTATCGACTTTTCTGACTCATGACTCTTACGAGTCAAAAAATAGAAAAACTTTTAGTGTAATGTCAAAAACAAAATAGAAAAATAGATGACTAAACGTGTTTTGAATTAAGCAGTTACGGTTGTTGCCAATTGACGACTTCACCACCGACTCTTATACTGCTCTACCTCTTTTACAAACAAAAATCTTACACTGCAATTGTCCTTATGTTTTATATTTTAGATATACCATACTTAGAGATTATGAGAAGTTTTGATTAAAGAAACGCTTGGGGTTAATGGCGGATTGAGGAGTCAATTTTTTTTAACAATGCTTAATCTCATTTTCATTTTCTTACATGTACACAATATATATATTTCTTATTAGTATATCAAAATTTACTTAAATTATACAAATTTAATCTAATTTCATAGGATTTTTATTAACTTTGAAAAATAAGGATCTATAAGATAGGCGCATAGCCGCATACTTAATGGTGTCTAATTTATACTCCGTATGTGTTACAACTCTTATGACTTGAGTCACCAATTAAAGTTAATACGGAGTAATTTTTAGTTACGAGTTGAGTCGAGACTTGACAACTACGCACAAAACCTTTTAAAACAATAACACTGTTTACAATATAAACTGATGTAGCAGTTTTTTTCAAGGTGTACAAAAGCAACATATTTAAAAAAAAAAAAAAAAAAACCCTACAAACACATTCTTGTGGTTTTCTGTCACGATCTTTCTCGTAGACAGGTATAAGAATGTAGATCTGTTTAAATTAATCATTAATCATATTTATAACAATTTTATTATAAAATAAAATTAATACGATGAACAATAAAAGTAATTAACAGCATCATATCGTAGATGATTATATTTACAGACACACATGCAGGCTGACACACATGCAAAGATACAAGAAATGTATGCAGTCGATTAATTCAGAGGACTAAAGGAAAAAAATAATAATTAACTAATTAGTTGTCAACGAAAATGCAAATATTATTAATTAATCGGTTATTAAACTGACCTTAATATTATTAGTGGGATCACACAGCGTTTGGCAGCGGACTGACGGCGATGATTAACGGAGAAGAGAAAATGAGAGAAATGGAGATAGAGACCCAAGTGGTTGAGATGCGTATAGTTTGTTATAAATGTATAGATTATGATATAATTATTTTTAGGTAATTCTATTATCATGTAATTGGAATTAATGGATTATAGTGCATTTACTGATTTATTCATTCACCGAAATAAAAAATTAAAAGGCTTGTTCAAAAAATTTCTATCTTAATCTTAATCTTACCTTAATCCCTTATAATATATTTAGTCATTTGACTTAATATTTACAAATTGGAAGATCGAAAACTACATTTATACCCATCTCATTAATTTGTAATTACATAAATATAATAACTAATAAGATCAAATATTAATAACAATATGCATCTTTAATATATAGATCACACCCTCAAGTCAATTTATATTGGGTTTATTGTTTGGTTATATATTAAACTTTACACTTTTTACTATTGTATGCGATGTACTTTCATTTGTTATATTGTATGTAATGAACTTGTAAATATGGGTGGGTCTGTTGTATGTATTATTTCCTTTTTGAGTAAGACCAAAAAGAGAAACTTTTCTATTTGGGCCTTACTCAAAAAGGAAATAAAACATACAATAGTTATATTTACAAGTTCAATATATACAATAAAAATTTTCAAAGTTCAACTCATACAATAGTAAAAAATGTAAAGTTTAATACATAACAAAACAATAAACCCATTTATATTTATATTATCTTATAATTCTAATAATTATAGATACTGATTTAACCATTTAATAAAAAAATTGATCATATAATTTTTTTTTTCTCTTTCTATTATCATTACTATTCATAATTATATTACAATAACATAAACTATCAAATGAAATGACATAAATGCAAAAATAAAAAATAAAAATAAATAGAAAAAAAAAATAGAACCACTATCCCTAAACCGCTCATCATCATCAATCACTATAATGATTATTTATAACCGCTGCATAGTACGGGTTTCCGACTAGTATATACTAATAGATAAGACTTTTTCTTATGTGGCATGCCTCTCGTGTTGAACACTAAGCAAATGTATTATATGTCGTCATCTTCTTAAGTTGCTAAATTTATATGTCACGTCACACAAATCTATAATTTTAAAAGATGTTTACTATATATTTTACTAACTCATTTGGTGCTTCTACATGGCTTCGGGCCTAAAGGTTAAATTTTTGGTGTATGCGTGAATCATATTGAAGTCCAAAGGTTCACTTCAATACTCGGATGCAAAGCCTCTACTCTTCCTTGTATTATTTGGGACTTCCAATTGGTGCAACCATGACGAAATCATTTTCTTGGAATTCTATTATTGATAAATTTGAAAAAAAAAACTCACATCTTGGAAGGCAAAAAACTTAATTATCATATGGTGGTCGTCTAACACTTCTCAAATTCGTTCTTGGAAGTCTAGGTACGTACTTTTTCTCAATTTTCAAAGCTCCTAAAAAGATCATAAATACTTTAGAAATATTGATAAGAAATTTCTTTTGTGATGGTGATATGGATAACCGTAAAATTGCTTGGATTGCATGGGATAAAGTTTGTGCTTCAAAAAAAATGGTGGCCTTGGAATTGGAAGCTTATATGCTTTAAATCTTGCAATGTTGGCAAAATGGTGGAGATTTCGAATAGAGCCAAATGCATTATGGTGCAATTTAATTAATTCTTTACATGGAGACGAAGGAGGGCTACTCGCTAGTTCACATACATGCATCACATCCGGTCCATGGAAACAAATAATGAATTTGAATGAGGTACTTTCTAATCATTCCATTAACTTTTTCTCATTGTTTAAAAAGAAAGTAGGTGATGGAAAAAATACCAAATTTTAGGATCAAATATGATTGGGTGGGACCACTTTGGCACAATGATACCCACGTCTCTATGCAAAAGATTCAAATCCTTCATGCCTTGTTTGTGAACGATTCATTCTTCGGAATGATAAGTTATCTTTGAATTGGGCTTGGCCTCAGCCCATTAGAAATGAGGAGCAGGAGCTTGAACAATACATTGAGTTAGACTCTCTTTTAACTAATATGGTTCTCGAAGAAAAGGAAGATGTGTGGGTTTGCTTATTAGATAATACCAATGAATTTTTCGGTCAAATCCATGAGGGGTCAAATTGAAAAAAGTACATTGATTTTAAACAACGAGAAGGTGCGATGGAATCGATTGATTCCTAAAAAGGTCAATCTTTTGTCATGGAGAATTGGATTGGATCGGCTTCTCACGCGAGTCAATCTCGACCATAGAGGTATTGATCTCAATTCTGCATGATGTCCGGTGTGCGATGAAGATCAAGAAACCGAATCACACTTATTTATGGAATGTAAAATCGCAAAAAAGCTATACGGTAGATATCTCTCATTGATGGCACATCGACATATGAAATTTCAATGACATAAAATCATTAATATCATGTGCATCTTCTTTTCATTGCGGACATAAGTCATACGGTGATTCAAACTTCTCTTTGGGCGATACGGCGGCATAGGAATCAAGTCACCTTCAATGTGAAAAGACCGAGGAGTAACACAATTTGCGATGAAGCTAAACTTATTTGCTACACTTGAATTTGTAGTAGAGATAAAAAAAAAGTACTTTGAATTAGGTGGATTTGATTTGTAACCCTTTAAGTGAAAGACGTTTCATTGTACCACACTTTTTGCACCTAGCATCTTGTTAGGGTATTATTTAATATATATTTGTCGTTAAAAAAAAATAACTCCACAAAAGTTGTCATATAATTAGAAGGTCATTAATAGATTTTTATTATCAAATGATTAATTTTAGAAGATTAACAATGCTCATAAAAACTTTACAAAGGAGTACTTTATAATTTTGAAAGTTCAAAATGCAAGATATTTAACTCAAAAATAAAAGTCAGATTTCATTTTTTTACAATAAATTTTCATTGATTTTAGTATGTCAACAATTATTTCTAAAAGAGTTCATACAGCATAAAAATCTATTACTTTAAATACTCATTCATTATTTCTTAATAATGCAAATGCAAGATATATCATTTGAGTCTCATAAATCATTTTCCCGTCATTTACTCATCAATTTTAGGACAACTATATTTTGAGTCCATATATTTCGTTTTACAATTTTGATGATAATTGTTGCCGATATTTTCCTATTTAAATGCTGAAAAATATGCTACTTTTCAATTTTTCATCCTATAAATATATTTTCATAGGTAAGAGTTAAGTTAGCACTATCATTCTAGCATTCTTCTACACAAGACGACCTAATATATCACATTCAATAAGATCAGGATTAGTCTTTCACTTCACAGATCAGACCCACTTTTAAGGTTGACTGAGCAGTTTAAGAAGCTTGTAATTCTGAAAAAAATGTATTTCTCATTCATTTAACCCTTCATATACATCTACTTTCATTTTATCGTGTTTTCTTTGACTAATATATGCGCATATATGGTGATATGAGAATCACCAACATTAATGTATCAAGGTTAGTGTCGCACTCCCAAATTTACTGTTCAACAAAAGTCGGGTCAGAGCGCGACTAATCAGTAATCATCACACAAAGATATAGCAAACGACCTCTAAATAAGACATTTGAAAAATAGTTACATTACCAAAATAAAGTGTTTACAAAATAATCAGAGTTCGTAAATAATCTAGAAATTTCAATACATAGCTAGTAGTACAAAAGTAATGCAAGGAAATTTCCATGTGTTTGAAAGCATGTGACTCGAGCTAGTATATCCTGTAGTAATCCTATTCCTGCTGAGAACATGAGCATACATGCTAAAACGGGTCAACATAATTGTTGGTGAGTTCATAGGTTTTGTTAGTTGTAATTAAAAATGTTATCCATAAGTTTTCCATGTTTGTATTTGATCAACAATGTTGTATGCTTTTCGGAAGTAGCACGATGCCAAGTATGTAAGTGTAATTAATAATGTTTTTCGGGGATAGTACCACGTACCAAGTAGTAAATATAAACTATGTGTTTTTAGAAAGTAGCACAACGTGCCAAATAATCTATCATGTTATTATGTATGCATATATGTATCAAAAGTAGCACAATGTGCCCAAATAGTTATCATGTATGCACAGGTATATTGGAAGTAGCACAACGTGCTCAAATAGTCTATCAGGTTATCATGTATGCATATGAGTATCGAAAGTAGCACAACGTACCTAAACAGTTTATCATGTATGCATATGTATGTTGGAAGTGGCACAACGTGCCTAAACAGTTCATCATGTATGCATATGTATATCGAAAGTAGCACAACCTACCATACAATGTATATATGTATAATCATCATGAAGTCACTGTTTAAGGTTTAACTCGGAAGTTAGTGCCTCTAGCAGTTATAACCATACATCAGTTTAACAGTTTCTCAGTTCATATATGAAAGTAAATCATGCGATTTAAATAGTTGCATTGCTCTACAACAATAGGGTAATTGTAGATCACAAGTGTTAAACGATAGTATTACTCGACAGTAATATTGTAAATATAAATCATAAGTAAGAACCTATAGTGTTTCATGTATATGTAAAGAGTTCTTGCATTTGAAACTTAACCGAATATAAGTTTTGTATAGGTTACTAAGATCTAAATTTAGCGTACATGTGATAAACAAGTATAAAGCACTTACTATACTCGTTTTCATTAAGGAGATTTTTAAAAATCTAGTGCATGCATTCTGACCCCAAAAATAGTAATACAGTTTGAAAGTGGGGCTATGAACTCACCTCGTGAGCTAAGTAGTGAGAGCTAGCAAATCGTATGCCCAAGTAAAGTCTTCAACGTCCTAAACGTAGGAGATAGTGATATAAGTAGTTGACCAATCATCAAACTATGTTAATCGTTCACTCAATAAAAGACCATAATTTTTAACTAAGTACAACTTGGTCAAAAAATACAAAATCTAGGCTGCGTCCAGCAGCTATAATTTTCGACGTATGTTCACATTTCAGTTTGTAACTCAATTTCGGTGTATATTTCATGAGATGAGTTCTAAACCAAAAATGAAGCTAACAAACATACCAAAGTTTTTCAAGTGGTTTCACATGTTTATTTTACTCACACATTAAGTTATGAATTTTTAACCATCAAGCAAAAATCTGTCCAGAAAACATAGTTTACCAAGGTTATGTTTTACTTAGTTTCCGTTATGTTTTTGTGCAAGATCTTCTTAGGAGTGAACATATAATATGTTAGGAAGCTAAAACATGAAAGATGAGTGGAAGAAAAAATGGTTCTTACAAGCTTTGAAGATGAAGAACAAGAAGGATGGAGATGATGACTCTTGAAGCTTTGATTCTTGTTTTTGAAATGTAAATGACCAAGATGATGATTGTTATGTTTGTTGGTGTTAATTTTGTTGGTTTTCTATTGGTGTTGCTGCCGTGGGGAATGGAGAGGAAACAAAGGAAAAGTGGTTGAGTGAAAGAATAGTGATGTGTTGTATGTTTGAGTGTTGTGGAATTCAAACAAAAGATGGGGTGGGAGGAATGGTCTAGTGTAACATCCACTTTTTGGGTATAGTAGTAATATATTATTTTCCTAGTTTTAGATAATTATTTAATGCGATAGGAAATAATTATATTATGTTTGTTGAGTAATATTAAATAAAAAGGGTAAATGACTTATTGTGAAAGATAAATTATTAATTATTTTAAATTTATATAGTTCTAAGAAAATTAAAAGTTATTAAAATCGCAAATGATTTCTAGGTTCCGAACAATAGAATAAAAAGGGAATAGAAATTAACAGGTGGAGACTGAATCGGTTGGTAGAGCCGACTTTATCTTTTACTTTTCCAAATCATTTAGGGTTTTCATTTACTTTTCTTTACCTAAACTCTCCACATGAAATTGTAAAAAAAAAATTCATTAAAATCCTATCAATAACAAGCTGTGATTTTGAGTTATAATCAGTTCTTCGTCATCATCTTCATATTGTTGTTTCCTTCTTGTCTATGTAAGTGTATTGTTAGTTTACAAATTTATTTTAATATAATTAGTTGATGTATAGTTTGTATAAAATTGAAGTTTGAATCGATGATAGTATTAATAATTGATGTTATAAATGTTGTTGATCTCTTGATAGAGTAGTAACATAAAAACTTAGATTTCTTGATTGGTCTATATCTAAAATTATGAGTTAGGTCGTGTTCTAGGAATTTTGATTTGGTATGAAATGAAATTTTAAATTGGTTGCTTGATGTTACTAGTTGCTAATTGATGTTGTAATAACATTAGAGAGTCTATTAGGTCGATGTAGTAACTGAGTTTGATGAATTACAAAGAGAAATTTCGTACTTGGGTATTGGATTATAACTGTGCTGCAAGTCGCTGAAATAGGGAAGGACCTGACTGTTTCTATTACCAGTCGGCGGGTCCTAATGAAAATATGGAACTCGGCTGCTTGTTCCCTGAACCGGCTGCTCCTTCGGGGTTTAAAACACCATTTCGTTCTGTTACCACGAGTTTGTAAATCACCCGACTGGTGACTAATGGAACCGGCTATTTGTGTACAGAACCCGGCGGGTTTGTGACCCAGCCGACAGGTTCTTCTGTTCAGCATGGCTTCATGTTACTGTTTTATGTATTACACAAGTTTCTTATGTAGTTATACTTTAATGTAAGTGCGATACGAGAGGATAATAAGTGAAACTAGAAAATGATATATATATATATATATATATATATATATAAATAAGTTAAATTGTAGTAACTTAGTATGATTGTTGAAGTTGGCTAATACTACTATTTGAGGTGAATTAAAATATATAAACTGAATTTGGATTAAGGAGTGTTTATTATAATTAAAGTATAGAATGAGATTATATAAGGGGGTTGATTTTGTCACAGGCAAAATTGATAGGTACACAGGCAAATCATGAAAGACATATGCACCCAAACACTATATCTCCCTGTGTATAAGTGATTTTGCCTGTGACATTATCATTGGCCATTATATAATTGTAGATTATATAAGTGGACTTTTAAGTATAACTATGTGATCATGAGATTTAAGATATATTGCATATAAACTATTATTGAATTTTACAAGTTATTTAGTATTATTATGGTAAGATTCCACTAAATATCTATGATTGAGATATAATTTGATTATGGTGTCAATGCTGTTATGTAGTGTATAAAGTAAGTAGCCTATATGATTTATCTAAAAAAAAATTAGACCTGTTATATAATAAATTATAATGATAGTTTGTGAACTAATACAATCAATAATTACAAGTTGATGGTTGATATTAGTTAACGTTATGTACTTGACAAATTTTTGTGCATGATGACCTTAGAGAACCTATAATTCGATAAACTATTAGTTGTAAAATGGTGAAGGTGTTATTTACAACTTATTGTTGTTTTAGTTTGATGTTATATATTAAAATATGTTATATGATTATAACATGAGTTTATTTATTAATGAGTTACTGACTTGTCATTTATTAAATTCTCAGATTCGAAGAAGACTCAGTAACATTAGACTTCTGAGTGGACGACTGAGGTGTTGGTGAGTGGATCGATAACCCTCAGTTGATTTAGTTGTAACAGATTTGGTTACAATGTGTAACTGTATTATTACTACTGTTTTAGTTGCCATGATGATTATGGTTAATTAGTAATAATACTGTGGATAGACTATTAGTCTGACATGATGTCTTGATGAATATTTGAATATGTGATCACTTGATATATTGTTGTTGAGCATTGACTATTCAGGGGCCAGCATGGGGCTGGGCTTGGGTTTGCTATTGTTTGGACAATACAGGGTCTTAGTACAAGTATTATTGTTGTAGCATGTGCTGTTTGGGTTAATAGCACCAAGTAGTCGTTTAAACCTCTGTATTGGCCTGCAGTTGGTTTTAAAGTGTTCTTTGAGAAGGTTTCCTCAGGAACCACCGGTCCTCTTGAGATTGATTGTTTACGATGCTTTATGCTGTAAACACATGTGTTGTTGTGTATATGATTATTTGTTGTACACAAGTTTGTTATGTTAAGTTGGGTTGTGGTTTATTAATTTACTTACTTAGTGTTGTGCTAATCCCACCACTCTGCTTCCTGCAGGTTATGTTTTGAAGGGCGGGCAGGAAGTTTATGTTTGCAGGAATGTTTGACCGGCTTAAACTCTGATATTTTTTGATAGAAATGATGTTGAAATTATATAACACCTCACTTTGGTTATATTATTGTTGTAATAGTTTTAAAATGGTTAGGTATTAAGTTTGGAAAAAGTTTATGTACAGTTTGATGTATTGTATAATAATTATATATTATATTCAAATCTATATTCCGAGTGAAAATCATTATTATAATGGTTATTAAATGAGGGGTGTTATACCTAGGGCCGATTTTTCTTGGTCAAAGTATGGCCTCCCACTTTGTCTTGTCTGTGGTCGTTTACCCGTTAATTGCGTTACGTTTTAATATATTACTCGGTCGTTTGTTTTCGTTTAGTTAATGTTCGATAGACGTTAATATTTTTTGAAGTATTATTTCAAAAACGTTATTTTGAGTTTTCAAAAATATAAATTTTGACTCGTTTGGTTGTTGGATTCGATTCGTGCATTTTTGTCACGTACGTTACGTTTTAACTAGAACGTATAAACGTTTAATTTCAATCGCTATGCTTTGATGTTTAGCATAATATTTCCATGTAAATAACTACTATAAAAAATAGTTTGACGTTATTTATAAGTTTTCGTATCACCCACGTACGTATTTAGTGTTGTCGGACTTCGTCCGAATCGTTATTGCGCAATTTAATTAAATTGCGTACGCGTATAAATATAGTTATACGAAATGTTCCAGGTATTTAATCTAAATATAGACTAAATAGGTTTAATGATGTTCGTAGTTTAGTGTAACAGTAACCCTAAATTGCCGGATTTCACAGTTAGAGAGTAGCATAATTAGTGACGATCAATGAGGAGTATAAATGAGGAATTGAGGAGTATGAAGATCGAGATGTAGAAACAATGAATCATATTAAATTATGCATTCATTGTATATATATTATATTAAAACACTTATAATTTATAGTATTCGTTTACCGGAATGTCTATGTAATAAATTTAAGTATGTAATGTGATTTTTGTATTTTAATCCAAAATTTGACATTTATGTGTCTTGTATAATATTATTATAAAGATCAACAATTAACTGTTGTATGTTATTTTCCGAATTTTCAAATTGTATATTTGTATTGATCTACTTATAAAACTTATAAAATACTTTTTAAAGATTGGTTTATAATAGAAGTTAGGGGTGTTCAAACGGTCGGGTTTCGGTTTAATGGAGTTATTCGGTTTGGTTTGTTTGGTTTTTTTAAAAAAATAAAACCACCCAATACCCAAACCGAAACTACACAAAGCCAATCCAAACCAACCAAATAACAATCGGGTTAATCGGTTTGGGGCCCGTAAATCCGAACTCATGATAACAGTTGTGAAAAAAACAAAAAAACAACACAAATTTTTTCATGCAATGAAAGTATAATATACTCATAACATATAACTATCATAAATCACAAACAAAGAGTTCATGTGTTTTCAGTTCAATCAACTATCTAACAATCATTTCATTATATAGAGTGTTATTGACTTTAATTGAAATAACAAGTATGGATATATTAACTTAAATTTTTAAATGAATTACAACAGTGAATGTATAAATTAATAATGAAAACCTTTTATAAATAAATGAACACGAGGGAGATGTATTACATAAAAGTAAGTTTGTGAAGGATTTGTGAATTTACCACTATTTAGTTCATAACAAGAAAGGAATTGGGCAATGCTGTTAACTTTTAAAATTCAATCAAGCATATAAATTTGTTAAGTTGTACATAAAAAGTAGTATACTAATATAATATCGGTTTTTCGGGTGAGCCCCAATATGAAATTTTTGGATCCAAATCCGATCCATAAACCAATTATAATATCGGTTAAAACCAAATACTCAAACCAAACCCAAATAACCCAAAAGCAACTAAACCAAACGTATTTGGATCGGGTGGTTTTTCGGTTTAAACCGCTTAATGAACACCCCTAATAGAAGTCATTTAATTTATCATTTTAAGCCGTCAATCGGACGGGTATCACACTAGTTACATATAATACGTGTTTAATTCTAACTTATTTAGAGTATTAAATTTATAATTTATTACGTATAATAATAAAATAATATTTGTGATTGTATGTAACGTGACTATTGTTGGTTTATCGTTCTAAACAATCGAACAAGAATAAAAAGTGATAACATGAGAAAATGTTTATAGGTAACTTGTACCTACTATGACATGTCGTTTGGTAAATGGAAGAAATAGATAGAGAACAATATGAACCAAAAATGAACAATTCAACAAAAAACATGAATATTGTGAGCACTAAAATATATCGATTAGTTACTTATGATTCACCCACGCCGCTATCTTGAGCACATTGTTAAATAATTAAAAATCATCATTAAAATATATATATCTATACCATACTATTATAAATTGTTTACATCCTAATAATAATAATAATAATAATAATAATAATATATAATATAATATATAATATATCTTTAATCTTTAATCTTTAATTATTATCTTTATATTATTATATTATATATATAAAATTAAAACAAAATCTTATGGAGGAAATTTGACCATTCATGATTTTACCAATTAGATCTAACGATTGATATTAAATTATCCTAATTACAATTTACACCCCAAAAATATTAATATTAATATAATTTTAATAATAATAATAATAATAATAATAATATAATAAAATAATAATAATATAATAAAATAATGATATTTCGTCTTATGCCATTTGGTAGAGCTAGAAAAACCGTAATTATATATAGACAATTTGATTCAATAGCATACATGCATCGGAGTAGGGGTGTTGAAAATATCCGAATCTAAAAATCGAACCCGACTTTAATCGGATTTGCAATGAGACTATTCGGTTAATTGAATCCATATAATCCGAATCCGATTAACCTGAATCTTATTTGGATTGAATAATATAATTCAATAATAATAATATAATAAAATAATGATATTTCGTCTTATGCCATTTGGTAGAGCTAGAAAAACCGTGATTATATATAGACAATTTGATTCAATAGCATACATGCATCGGAGTAGGGGTGTTGAAAATATCCGAATCTAAAAATCGAACCCGACTTTAATCGGATTTGCAATGAGACTATTCGGTTAATTGAATCCATATAATCCGAATCCGATTAACCTGAATCTTATTTGGATTGAATTACGGATAAATAATTTTGAATTTGGTTGATCCGAATAACCCGAAGAAGGTACTAAATATAAAAATAAATTTTTTAAATATGTTATTTATGATTTATATGATTATATTTATATACAATCAACATATACATCACTTATAATGATTTATATAAAGCTTTTAGTATTATTTTGTGAATTTTAGATTATGTTAAAGACATTGAAGTTTAAGATATTCTCTTATTTGGATAAAACATAATATCCGAATCCGAACCAATCCAATCCGAATAAACCGAAACCGAATAATCCGAATCTTATTCAGTTTTTTTTTTAAATATAAATTGTGAACTTGAAAAAATCCAAATAATCCAATCCGAATAACTTGAAACCCGAACAGTTTATCCGAACAACACCCCTGCATCAGAGTTTAAATTTCGCATCTGTTGTACTATATAAAAAATGAAAATTATATTCTATTTAATCTAAACCCATAAATAAGGTAATTTTATTCAATAACACAAAAGTTGCATTTAAATTCTAAGTTCTACATATGTTATGCTCTCTCGGAAAACTAAAATGAAACAAAAGGAATAAGATGCAATTTGTTTAAAATATGTAACTAAGGGAACTTAAATGAAATAACACAGTGATAAAAAAAAAAAAAAAAAGTGACCCTCGGGAGAAATAAAGAAAACAAGTATTAATTATATTAGATAATGTGTATAATATAAAAATAAAATAAAAGGTTAAAAAACCCAACATAATCTTCCAAAAAAAAATGAACATAATCTCTAATATCTATACCAATAAAACATTTTTGCCTAATGGATACAAAAAAAATCTCGATATCCGTTTGTTATGCAATGACAATGAATAAAGAAGGATTGTAGACAACATCACGAAGAATGTTGTATTCTTATATAAGAATGTCTTCACTCACGGGCAACTCTATGTCACATTATATTAGGTAACAGGCAAAGAAGGATCAAATGCTCTACTATTAGATAACGATGGAAATGTCACCAACATCACGAAGAATGTTGTTTACAAAAAAGTTCTCCAACGCATATCATTCATTTAATACAAAATTAGATTGTCATTATGTTATATGCACTCTCTTTGTTTTACATTAACAAATTATTTGTATTGCAATTTTTTTAATGTGCATTTTATTACTTTTACATTGAATTGTTATTACACATTCAAATGGTTATTGCTCTCAAATTACAAATACAATTTAATGAAAAAAACTAGGATGCTCGCGCTGTCGCGGATTCTTCACCTAGTTATTATTATTATTATTATTATTATTATTATTATTATTATATAAAACAGAATAGCACGGAGGAGTTTGGGCCTTTGATTAGGGTCCTTCATTAATGATCAATGATTTAGATTTGTTTAATATAATTACACTTAGCACCCTCTAATTATTTATTCACATTCTTAAAATATTATTATCAACTATATAAATTATAATTATAAATTAAATAAAAAAGTAAAATAATAACCAAACAAAATCGGCCGGATCAAGTAACTTATTAACAAACTTTAATTTAATTTAATAAATTTTCCAATATATATATATATATATATATATATGTATATATATATATATTAGATTATCAAATTAAAGATTATCAAATAAATTAAATCAAGTAATTCAAATTAAATAATCATCAATGTTAACAAAAAATTTGGTCTGATCTAACACAAACTCCAATATCATTAAAACATCTATATTTATAATTTTATTAATATTATTACATAATATTTATACTACTTAAAACCATATTTTCTTAACCATGTATATACCATTTATTTATGAACGAATTTGATCATAAATAATTAAAAAATTATTACTACATAATACAATGGATGAATCTTGACCCTTTAATGTTCATTCCTTACGATCTAATGGTTTATATTTCATTTTCATAATTACACTTTCCACCCTTAATTATTTCCTTTGTAAAATATAATATAATTATTGAATACTCTTTCCGTCCCAATATAATTGTCACCTGACAAAAACACGCAGTTTAATAATAACATTATTATTACTTCTTTCTCTTTCGTACTTTAAGTAGAATGACAGTTTTAACCTTAACCAATTAATTACTACTTCTTAAAAAGTTTGTAATAATAATTTCAATTAAGGATAATATGGTAATTATGATCAAACTTCCCTACCTATTTTTGAAAGTATGCAATTAATTTGGTACATTCGTAAAAGAAAAGATGGACTATAATTTTGAAACAGATAGATATTAGTAAGAAATATAACTTATTATATAAAGTTGAATATATATATATTACATTATATATTTTTGTGTCGTCCATATACAATAAACATGACAACAGTATACTAACCCAAATATGTCCGAATATATTTCAAAATCGTTGCACCTCATAGCCAATAGAAAACGGCCTGGTCAATTCCTTAATTTTTTTAAACAAAATTTTCTCTCTTTATATATTATTATATTATATTAAAAACATGTTAAACAAATTCATAGAAACCCTAGCATACTCAACACCCATGACGCTTTCTTAAACAATTTGTAAATTTACTCTAGCCCTATTTATATCCCTCATTCTCCCTCATAACTTCACGCACATATTTGCCGATGAATCCAACAGAAAAACTCTCTTTCTCTCTCAATAGATGATCCAAATTAATTTAAAAGGTTGGTGTTGTAGTACAAAGGTTGATTGAACCCCTTTTATTGTTATTCATATTATAATCAACATGAGCAAGATGAGGTGGGTTAAAAAATATGATAAAATATATGAAAACTATTGTTTCGTTTCTTATATTGCATGTTTTAATTTATATTATTTCGTTTCTTATATCGCATTAGAATTTTGACAAGATTCTCAATATGTACAAAAGTGTAAATTTTCCCTCACAATGAAAAAATGGAGAACAAATGATAGTATTGATGAAAAAGTCAGGAACATTCATGATTAGCAATAACTTACACGATGAAGAGGTATATGCTTTACAACGTTTATATATTCAAAAGATGATACCAACTCACACTCTTGATTTTCAATCATTTGCCTGATTATTAATCATCCAAATGAAAAAACTTAGATTCCATTAGCAATGGATTATTAAAACCTAAATTATGGTTCTTACCTATAGTGGCATATGCATTTTTTATTATGTGTATTGATATATCATTTATAATGTTATAATCATTTCTTTACCAGCGGTGATCATGTTTTTGACCTCTTTCTTAATTGTGTGTTGTCTTGCAAGAGATCAACCATGCAGGTTGCAAGTGGCATGCTGTCAAAGTTAGTAAGCAAAAGAGGTATGTGCAAATAGTTAAAAGATACTTTTAGATGTGTAAATAAAAGTAACAGTATTTTTCTTCTTGGGAGATGGTTAGATCAAAATATTGGTGGAACCTATCATATTAATAAAACAATATAATCATGTAAGTTCAGACTATTATATAGAAAAAAAAATATAGAATTATGTATATTGATCCATGCTTTCATTGTTTTGTATCTCAACTCAACTTAAAGAGTTTTGTCAAGTTAATAATTTATTTCACACAAATATTTACGAACTCAAATTAAATATCAAAACCCGCGTTATCGCGGGTCCTTCACCTAGTATATATTTAAAACAGAATACCACGGAGCAATCTGGACTTTAGATTAGTTCCATCCATAAAGATCCTACGGTTAAAATTATTTCCTACATCTTTTCTCAATTTTAAAATGTGTACCCAAAACTATTGAATTTGGCACTTCCAGTACTTCCTTATTTTTTTAGTTATTAAAGATTAAATATCATGACGTTTTAAGTGGTAATTTATAAATAAACAAATCATATTTGAAATATTTATCTATATTGATTAATTACATAAATATTTTTATTAACGTTATGAAACTAAAAACTGGACGTCCATATAGACAAGTGCAATATGATGAATACGTTAAAATCGTAACTAAAATATTTTATGATTTTAAGTAATAATCCCTTAATTAATATACAGTAAGCTAAACAATAAACAAACATATGTTATATTCAACCATAATAACATTGTTCTATTGGACACATTGACGATCTAATAGCTACAAGATTGAAGATTAAGAAGGATATATATCACCTCTAATGCCAAAGCACTAAGGTGATTTCCTTCCATTATACTATACTTTAAAGAACTTTGGTATTTGTAACTCCCTTTAATTTGTAAGTTTTAAATTATATAAAATATGTTTCATTGTCTAAGTTATGAAAAATAATATAATATATAATATATACTTTAAAATCGACCCAATAAAGATATTTTTAATTAAAAAACAGTTTTCATATATATTTTTAATAACTTAATTAAAAATAAAATAAAAAACCTGAACCGTACCAAACTGATGGAGTATATGCTAAATGTTATTGATTATGGATTATATTACACAAAATTTCATTTGACTTAAAAGAATTTATTACTCAATTTATAAAATCAAATGTCGAAGGCTAGCGTTGTCGCGGGACCTCACCTAGTCCCTTAAAAATGAAGATCGAGATTCACTAATATGCCCTTCTATTATTAAAATAAAAATGGAAATAATAAACATAAAATTCAAATATCAATCAATTATAAAGTTATAACCAATATTGTATCATGTCAACATATTTCCTAATTTTACATCACTCAATTAACTTACCATTAAAATATTTATTTTTTCATAAAATTTATCCTTACAAAGTTTTTCAAGATGAAATAAAAATCTCTATTTACATAATTAAACTTTTTACGATGGTTAATAACGTCATAATAAAGTTCATGAATATTAAGTGAAAATGAATTAATTATTTGTTTGCCACCTAGGTTGGTTGGTTTGTAAGACTGACTACCAACGCTAACAACTACGGAGTATCATACTCTCTTTCATACATACTATCGCTAGCTATTATTTTCGACCCAAGTTACGTTGCTTTATTCTCGTTAATAACCGCTCCAAAGCGCGAGTAATCTATTAATTTACTATATACTAATATATAATGCATATCCATTTACTTTTTACTTGAAATTCTTAAAATTAAGACTCAACACTTTCATTTTTAAAATGTTTGATTTTTACTCTTAACCCCTCCATCTTTCTAATTTCTAACTCTACATTTCAAGTTATCATAATCGATTCACCATAAAAATTAATACATTAGTAATAATTAAAATATACAACTATTGTTGACTTATTAAAATAATAATATACTTCGCTGCATAGCGCGAGTATTATTATGCTAATATATATAAAGCATTTTCTTAAATTTTGATTCAACTACGCTAAAGAACTATATTACCCTTTTAACTTTCATTAGTTAATTCAATCTTTCCAAATGAACCACTAACTATAAATCTTAACCCTATCAATTCAAACTTCGTACACTGTAAAGTTAATATTTAACATATTAGGTATAAATCATCCATAGATATGATCGACACTATTCATATAAATTTTAAATATGCACTTTCAACTCTTTTGATTTCTTTGGGTTAAAAAAAAATATTTATCATTATAACGAGAAAATAATGATATAATATAGTGTAAATGATACAATATATGAATCGATAATTAACTGTATATCTCCGCCGCTATGCATGGAAAAAACTAGGTCTGTAAACGAACCGAACGAACACGAACGAAGTCTTTTCATGTTCGTTCATTAAGTTTTTGACAAACAAATGAACGAACACAAACGGATAAGCGAACAGATTTTGTTGTTCATGTTCGTTCACTAAGAAATTTGTTTGTTCACGAACACAAACGAGCGTACACATAAACGAACCTCAACAAACATAAACGAACGTGTATATATATATATACATACATATTGACAAATATAGTATAGAACTTGGAACCTTGCAATGCATATTCAACATTACAAAACGATCACAATATTAAGATAAACTACTTTGCTTGGTCCGATCATAGGTAAGACCAGCATATATGGAACTAGTAAAGGGAGAGAGTAGATGCGTGTTTAGAGTTGAGGGAAATATGAAAGAAAAATGTGAGGTAAAAATATCCAGATATCTAATATTATTAAATGATATATCTAAATATTTAATAATATTATATATAGAATTAGCTTAAATCAAAATAAGATATACAAATATGTTTTGATTTAATTAAACTATTAGTTAATAAACGAAGATTTAACTGAACGTTCACGAACATATTATCGAACGTTCACGTAAATGAACGAACAAGACATGTGTTCATGTTCGTTCATAAAATTAAACGAACATAAAAATTTGTTCATGTTCATTCATATAATAAAATGAACGAACATAAAAGAAATTCCCGTCCAACAGTTCGTAAATAGTTTGTCAAATGTTCAGTTTACCTACAGGCTTAGAAAAAATTGTTGGTTTAAATGGAATGTGAATGTAACAAGATTCAAACATTCACACACATACATGAAGGGCTTTGATGGATACAACAAAAAAATTTGATACATAAACCAAATATATGCATCAAACTATTGTACAGTACAGATTAATAACATTTGGTGTATGTATCAAAAAAATTATTGTATTTAATAACACATGAATGAATAATTAAAATACCGGTCAATAAAAATGAGTGGGCCGTAATCGCCTAATGGTTGGTTTTATTTCGTTTGAACTGTTTGGGCTTTAACATTTGAACCTCAAGTCCTCAAATAGTCAAATGGTTCTATTTCTATACATAGAGGGCCCAATGACCCAACTTCAAGGTCCAATAATATCCATACATAATCCAACACAGTATATGTGTAAAAGACAAAGTTGTTAAAATAGGATCCAAATCCAGATCCAGATTAGTCAAAATACAAAATTGTTAAAACTTGACACACACTTATTCATGAATTTAAGCATCATTGTCAGATGTTACAAAGTTGTCCAAACATCTTAGTTACTCGTGATAAACATCTCTTAAGTTTATAAACTTTAATTAAAAGAACTAAGTTTCGCCATTTTTATACTTTCTCTGTTGCAAAATAAATGTTTACATTTCCATATTTGGTTTGTCCTAAAATATATGTCAACCTCCACAAATAGTGTAGTAACTTACCAATTAACCCACAATTTACTTTTTTGCAAAACTGATTCATAACGGAGTATATGTGTAAAAGGTAAGGGTAAGATTGTGATTTTCTCTTTACACAATGTAATAATTATGTCTTTTCTTAAACTTTAATTTGTATAATCTGATTATGGACATTTATTTTGAAACGTTAAGAGTATATAATTTGTTAGACTAGTTAGTAGATACAAATATGTAAAAGATGAATCGAATTTGAAAAAGAAAGAATCGAGATAGATGCATACATACATATATGGTGTATTTTTTTATGCTACATCACTATCTACTTTGTTTTTCTATCTTCACTAATCCCAAGAAGAAGACATATACCATATACGACTCACTGCCTATATATGACTTGTCCTCTTCATACTCAAAATGTTCATCAAACACATCCCTCTTTATCCCATTTCATATTAATGTTTGCTACAATAATTATATTAGTGGAGAACAATTTGTGGTGTTAGTAATAAGAGTAAATGAAAAATGTCTATTTAAGCATGTTAGACCAAACTAATAACTAAAGGTAAGCAGTTAACCAACCAAGCTTTAATCATCATCTATCGTCGGTTGTAGTTTGAAGCCTCGTTGAAGGTATGTTTATGTATATGCGTTATATACATGTATTACGTGGGGTATGTTAGTTGTAGGATTGTCTTTCAGAAAAAAGGACTAGATAAGTTGTTTTGATCACCATTTATCATCACGTGATGAGTATAAGATGTATAAGCCGTTTATGACTGTTAAGACTGGACTGTTTAAAATGTGCGGTAAGCTCGGGCAATCAAAATTTATTATTGTTTTCTGAAAGACGTATCACGTATCTCACACATTACATATATGTTCATCACTCATGTATAATATATTGTCCTCGACAAGACTTGAACTCGCAACTTTATAGAAAGGACTCGTTTACCATTACTCCATTAGGCCTGAGCGTGTTTGTTAGATACGTAAAGCCAAATTTGTAGTACTTTTTTATATTTCTTGTTTGAATATTTCATAAAAACAGGAGTATGAATAAGAGACTGTAAAAGATGGGTGATTAATCAGACCCAAATCCCATGACAGAATGATTACATTGAGATCTCTCATTTTAAAATCAAAAAGATTCAAACACAATAATTCTTTGGCAAGTGAATAAAGTCAAAAGGTCACCCCAACATGCCCCTGCTCCTCTTTGGGGAATGTAAAAGAAACACACCACCAATCAAAAACTAAACATATTTTTCTTACAAATTAAAACACCTACAATATTGCTATTCTACTTATAATTATAGTAAGTTAAATGATGAAAAGATGATATATCAACAACAATATCCAATTCCACAAGAAGTAGGATAGGTGAAAGATAAGATATTGACAGACGTATAGTAACCATAAAGTGAAAAAAATAAAAAATAGAAAAAATAAACTGCTTACAGAAAGAGCTCTGACAAGTAAGATTAGAGAAATTTAAGTTATATATCCAATCCCGCGAGTAGTTGGGTATATGAAAGGTAAGATATAACAGACGTATATTAACCGCAAAGTAAAGAAATTGTTTACACGAAGACCATCAACAAGTAAGAAAAATAAAAAATGTATAATTTTTAGGTAACGAGAAAGTGTAAGTTTCGAGTCTATATATTCATTAATAGAAATTTTTATTGAATATTGAATTACACCAAATCACAAATATTTTTGAGTGAAGGAAGGTTTTGTATATTTAGTTGAAACGCCCCCGCAAAGCCGAAAGCAGTGATTAACCGGAAAACTTCAGGTTTCAACTAAAAATCATGGTGGAATGTATATATTAGCCACAACTTTAGACTTATAAGGGACTCCAAAGAGCAAATTGCATGGATCATCCCCGTGTTTTGTTAAAAGTGCACATATCATCCTTAAAAAGGTTAAATAACACAGGACATCCCTGTGTTTATTGTTTTTGATCAATTTTCATCCTTTTGACCAAAATACCCTAACTTCTACATTATCTAATTTTCATTTCTTTTTTTAATTAACTGTTTCACTTCTTTTTCTATTCTTTTTAGTACTATAATTTTCTCCAACAAACTACTTATAAACCTTATTATAACAAAAAGTCAATCTTTAAAATCTATTAATCATTAATAAACCAACTATTCCTTTATTCATCAATATATTCTTATTTCACTTCAGTTCTAACTAACTTGCAAATCGCAGGATAATGTTAAAACTTGAAAATTTTGTACCATATGCACACCATGAAACCCCAAACCCTTCAATTATTAATAACCAATAGTTCAATACCAAAGCAAATGATCATCATTATCGATTTTATCACATTCAATACCAATACCATTGCCAAGCGAACCATACGATGATGATTTCAATGAACCATACGATGATGAAGAGTGATATTTTTTTTCCAGATCAGCGGTTGTGGAGCTCCATATCAAAGGAGATGACGTTGCAGATCGGCGGCGGAGTTGCAAATTGGAGGTGTCGGAGCTGTAGCACAATGGCGTTCATGAAGACAAACATTTTAGAATGATAAATGCAGGGGAGATTGAGAGACAACCTTGTTGGGGTTTGGGGTTGCAAGTCACTAGAATTTGTAGCCCATCATCATCGAAATTCATGTTGATTGTGTTGCTGCTTGTACCGTGTTCTTCAGTAATATGAACTGTTAAGCAATATCTTTATATAAATGGTCCAAATGGAATGTAAATGATTTTGAATAGATGAAAAATAATAATATAACATAGTATATATGTTTGCAATCTGCTAATGAAGAAGAATCTGCAGTCTGCTAATGGATAAGAAGAAAATATTTAAATTTTAAGTAAGTGTAAATTAATAGAAATAATATTTTATTCAATAAAAAAAAGTAAGAATAAGGGTATGTTTGTCATATTAAGTTTAAAAGGACGATAACTGATCAAAAATGATTAATACAGTGATGTCTCGTGCTATTTAATTTTTTCAAGGATGATCCGTGCATTTTCAACAAAACACAGGGATGATCCGTACAATTTGCTCGACTCCAAATTCTTATCATTTTCCGATGTGAGACGGGTTGTTACATTAGTTCTTACAAAAATTCTTCTTCTTTCTGAATCCTTCATCATCACGATATGTTGCAATTTTTTGTTTCAGTCAAAATATCAACTTTGAAATTGAACATAGTTTTAGTAACGTCTGCTAAATATACTTTTCATCAATCAAGTTTCATCTCACCTTATTAAAACTTCAGTAAATAGTGAATAATTTTTTTTGACAAATATAAATCGAAAGTGTCACGTTTTTGGAGAAAAATAAGAAAGAAAAAGAGCCTGGGCTCAATGCCCAATGCCACCAACAGTTGGTTCCAATTATTTCTTTCGATACTGGTTATGGAATTTTATTGAAAAATAAATAAATATGAAACATGTTTATTATTTTGATTGGTACGGATCATTAATTTAATTTGGGTTTGAAAGTTAACGGCAACTTGTACAGATTTTCAACAGATTAGATCTTCATAAATCATTATCGATATCTTTGGCTATACGCCTATACGTCAATACAATATTAAACACATGTAAGTGGCAAACAAAAATACAGGAGATTTAAGCTAACCCTGCCTACCTTATAACAATAGTTTATAATTACATTTAACCCATAACCTTTTGATTGTTGGGTTATACTTAAATCGATAGTCAATACACCAAATACCAATTGATAGTCAATAGACCAAATACTGGAGTTGCTAAACAACACTACATTCAATTCTTTGTTTGAATTTTCTTCAAAGTAGGTACTTAAAATCTAATGTTCTTAAGTATCTAATTTGCGGAAAATTCACAGAGAATTGTTTCTAGTGTTGTTTAGAAACTCCATACTTAATTTACTTTTACGTTTTATCTTCATTATCTTTATTATAATGAACGAAATAAAATTATAAGGTGTAAGCTTATATATAAATAATGGAGTATAATGGTAATGGTAATACTATTCTCTTGGCACTTATCTTTCTTTCATAACCTAGTCCAATAGTAAATCTAAAGGTAAAGGTAGATTTCATGATTATCCCACTCATAGAGCGCATTTAACACTATTGCTACTTCCTATCTATTTTTATCTTTACTAGATCACTCACAACTAGAAATTCTTTCAATCGTCTTTCTTGCTTTCTTAGAATGACACCAAGGCTTCTTCACTGTGTCTTCTTGCTTCTCTCTTGGTAGAAAAATTCAAATTTTCTATATATCAAAACAACGTTCAGTCTTTTTAAAGAAGTAATTACGTAATGTTGAGCTGACAATTCAATTCTTCCGATCACACAATAACTGAGAGTGGTGTTACGGAGTATTTGACTATTTCTGTTTATCTTTGTATGAAGAATATTTATTTAAAATGGAAGGTCAAAAGTAGTAATTATTGGGAAGAGGGATGTGTAATTCTCAAGTTATACAACATACAACTTTCAGAGCCCAACATTTAAGCTAGCAATGCCACCACCACTTTATCCGCTGATACAAAAAATTCACAAGAAAAGACCCTGTTAATTAAAGTACAATTGTTACCGCATGAATTACAAGCTGTACTGCACCAGATAAAATTTCGAGAAATGGAAAAATTTTACCCAAAGTAAAAAAGATTGAAAGCAACAAATGACCCAGATACATGATAAATCTGTTATCTAAGAAAACCACCACTATGTTATGTCTTGTCACAATGTCACACATATATTGATTATTTCTGAACAAATGTAAGAGTGTAAAGTGGTAAACGGAACTGTTACAGATTACAGGTGAGAGTCGAGTTTTTTACTCAGATTTACGCGGCCGAATCAGAGCGTTCTCATTATTGTTGTTAAACCCTTTATCGAGTCATCTGACCGACTGACCGTATTATCACTAGGTCACCTCGACGACAATGTAAGCTAAAGAGTTACTTCAAGTTAAATATTGATCTGAAATGTAATATATAAGATTTGTGCAAGTAAAACAAGAATACTAGATCTTGATGCCAAAACAAAGTTACACATCATTTGAAATGAAGGGAAAAATTACATTCGAGTAAGTGAAACTTTTGTGACAAACCAGACAAGATACAGTTGAAAGAACTCGTCTTTTTACAAAGTAACCCAATTTACCACACCCCCTTTCTTGCTTTGATCATAACCTTTAACTTTCACAATTCACAATTGTGTCATCTTTTTGTCCAAAAGTTGTGTGTTTTCGTATCAACCTCAATGATCCGTTACAAGTCTATTACCTTCGAATGGTAATGGTAAACGTCTTGTTGAATCTTTCGTTTCTTCTTGCAGCGCTTAGGACGACTTTAAGCCCTTGAGCTTCCATCCCACTGCAAGACTAACCGAAATTCAAGTTTAATATGTATTTATAATAACAAATTTGATACATTTATTGTATGATAGATAGATTGTTACTAATATGGGTACAAGAGAAAATGAAACGAACAACTTGAAAGACAACTGCAATGTTATTAACTCAAAGTAAACCAATTTAACAACACATAAACGCATAGGTAACAACCTTAATCACGATTCAGTATTGCCGAGTCATGTTCCTGGCTATCGAATTTGAGTTACTACTAGATCTACTTCTTCGACTCCCTCTCAATGGTGTCAAGTAAAATCTCAGAAGTCCGCTATCCGTATGCTTAGGCGAATACCTCGCGCTTCGATTCCTTTCAAGAACAAACTCATCACCTCCAACTCTCTTATTCTTACCATTTCCAAAGTCAGAATTCGATTTCTTCACATTATACGACGAATTCCTCCAACTCACACTACTATTACTTCGAAACACATTCTTACTTATCCCACCATCTTGCCATGATTCCGAGTACGATCTCTCCACACCATTCACTCTACTATACCGGTCATCCTCATCGTCTTTATTCCCACCACGACGATGAATGAACCCCCATAATTTCCACTTCCACCGTCTTGACTTCTTACCCTCCTTCTTATCAACCCCATTATCCCTAAACCCTAACCCTATCTCAAACGTCTCCGAACAATCATCCCTTAACGAATTCGAATTCGAATCCCTTCTTAATTCTTGTTCACAACCAATGCTCGGAATTCTCAACCCTTTATTTGGGGGGTAATTATTGTAATCGATAGTGGCGGGAGATACTTTCGCATTTGATACCGGAGCAGAGGCAGCTGATCGGGCAGCTACCGCTGGCTCGGTTTTTGTTTTAGTATCGTCCATCTCAGCGACTACGGCAGCCGCCATTTTGCGAATAGAATTCGACCTATCGAGACTCTTCCTCCTCTTGGAAGAAGAATCCGTGTAATACTCTCGCGTTTGTATCGACCCACCGGGAACGAACTCGTCCGTTTTCGCCGGTTGGTCGACGGATATTTGCATATCGGATCTCGGGACATGAACAACGATCGGAACGTCCTCAACCATCGGAGGAAGGCGCGGGAACGTCCTTCCGATCAGATACCCGTCCCACGAAGCTCTAGGTTCGTCAAACGAGTACCGCGGGTCATCAAACGAGACCCGACCCGCATCAAGTGAGAACCTGGGGTGATCCACGTCACACGATCGCCTACCAAATCCGTAATCCGCGATCTCCGACTGTGTCTCACGGTACTGACGTGAGATCGGTTTCTCTATAGGCAATTTAGACGACGAAACGACGTCGTCCGGGCTCTTTTTCTGCTTTCTTCTCCATTTTTGCCATTTCTTGCTCAAAACTGATGCCGCTGACCAGAAGTTTGACTTTGTTGACTTCTTGGACTGAGAATCGAGATCTATGTGAATATGATCCTTCATTGTCTTTAATTCGTCCGTACTTACATCTTCCTCTACCGGTAATTCTTCTATTTCGGTTATTTCTGAAGGAACGGCGTCGTTTTGGAGTTCGTTTACATTTATTTCAGTTTCTTGCTGTACTTCTTCTTCTTCTTCTTCTTCGAGTTCAGTTCCGGTAACTCTGTTTTTAATATGCTGCTTGTTCACATCGTCGATTGTGAAAAGCGAATAAAGCGTGTCACGTACGTCACACGACTTCCGTTGCGGTTCGTATCCGCCGGCGGTGAATCCTAATCCGTCGTTCCTGGCCGCGGAGAAGGATTTCGTACGGCGGAGCTCCGGTAAGAATGAGGACGAGGTTTTAGCTGTTGTTGTTGATGATGATTTGTTTCTGTAAGCTTCGAAGGTAGTGTAGATGGATTTGAGAGCTGCGGTGGCGGAGGAGGTGGAATTCCGGCGAGAGGAGGAGGTACCGGCGGCGGCGGCGGATTGATCTAAAGTGGTGAGACGTTCGCAGAGGCAGGAAGGACAGAAACCGGAGAAGTTTTCATCGGGATGGCGGTCGCAGCTGAAGGACGAACGCGGTGGTTGTAATGGTAATGGCGGTGGAGGTGGAGGTAGTTGGTCGGTTGTGGGATTCATAACCGGCGGTGGTGGTGGTGGTGGTAAGGGAAAAGGGGTGTAATGCGCACTCTGCTCATGTTAGCATTAATGGAAAGGAGTTAACGTTAAATGTGAATGTCAAAGTGTGAAGGAATAATATGAAGAGAGCGTTGATAACAGTTACCAACGGATACTCAAGCAACATGTCGACGATGCACAAAGAGAAACTACAAATATTATTATAAAAAAATATAATAATTTATTTATTTATTTATTTATTATACCAATACCGATGTTTGATTTAATTTTATTTTAGTTTTGAATGTTGGTCATAATTTTTCTCCAAAAATGGGAATTTATAATTAATTAATATATGTATAAAAAAGGTAAATATTAGATTGAAAAAATAGTTATTGAATGCAAATGCTACGGAATTATATTGGAAGAAATTTCGATTTCACTAAATACACCTAGACGTTAAAAAAACCCCTTTATTTTCTTATCATCTTTAATGTTGTTCTATAGACGAGTTCTTATGAATATTTTGTTCAAGATTTATATCCAAGTATTCGAGGGTATTTTTCCTGAAAGAAAAAGGTTTTATTAATTTTAGATTAGATGCTTACGTTAGATAATCCGATTATGAAAATAAATAAATTAGAAGACGATAATTGTGTGTTCACATATTTTAAAGTTACTCACTTACATTAATACATTATAAAGAAATATAATTAATTGTTAAAGTTAAAATGTTCACGTGATAATTTACGAAAAGTCATACATATCGTCCTTGCTAAAATGAATAGTTTATGTTATTTTTTGGCCAATTTAATAAAAGAAAGTAGACAGATTGAACCTAAAAAGAAAAAAAGAAGAAATATTTCGTGATCACAGAAATAGGCGTGATTTTTGGAGGACCTCAAAGCTCTTTGTTATATCATCTCCTATGGAATGTTTTCTTAGTGCAACTTTTATTTATTTATTTTTATTTTTTTAGTTCAAATTAGCAAAGGATTTGTCAAAATTGAATAATAACTCAAGTTAGTTATTTCTCTTTATTAATTTGGAAAAAACGCTTTACAAAAATTCAGTCCATCGTAGTGTAAAACTTTATATTTTGTAGAAGCAAGTGATATGTGATGTATCCTCTTAAAACGTTTTGCAAATACTCAATCCATTGTGGGTTTTCTTAATTATACTTTTTATATGTTTTGATCAAATTCATGATAACCCAAGAACTCTTTTTTTTTTCTTCCTAATATCTAAGGATATGTAAAATACAATTGTTTTGATTAAAAACTTCTAACGTTTTGGGGATGAATTATTATTATTAGTATTAGTATGAAAGAAAACAAAAAATTCAAAGATTCCTTCGGAGAAGAAAAAGCAAAAAGCAATTCACGCCAGTTTATCTCATTTCGCTTTCTTAGTCTAATTTATTTTTTATATTTTCTGTAGATTTTCTTTTATGTTTTTAATGTTTAAAGGGGTTTTTGTTTTTTGTTTTTGAATATTAGTAGTAGCTTTTTGTTGTTTTTGTGTCTTCCCATATGCCTACCGCGTCGTTTTCAATTATATCCCATTCATACGTACTACGTTTCGGGATTATAACTCCTTTCAAATACCAAATAATTATTACGTGATATTCCCTCCGTCCTAGTTAAAATATTCTCTTTAACTAAATACATAGTTTTATAATTCTCAACTAACTATAATGTAACTAAGCATAATCAAAACGGAAGATGAGATACAAGACGGCAATTAATTAGATGAAGATTCAAGGAGAACAGAAGCTAATAAGTTCATTTATGTATCAGTAGTATATCAAGGAGTAGTTGTCGCACCCCCAAATTCGGGTTGCGGAAGCGAATCGGGTCGGGACACGACTAATCAATAATCACAGCACAAAGATATAATGAACGACTCTATATGCGTCTTTTTACAACTTGTATTGATAAAATCAAAGTTTACATCAAAATATAGTTTACATTAGCTCAGTTTGAAATTGAGAGATTTACATACATAATTAATTTATACAAAATATAATAATGCAGCTAAATCTCTGAATGTTTGCATGCTGACACAAGCTAATGATTCCTGATTTGGGCAGTCCGATCTACTGCTGAGTACCTGTGATACATGCTAAAATGGGTTAGCGAAACGCTGGTGAGCTCACAGGTTTGTATGTCAACACATATTGTATGAACCGCAAGATTTAATTGAATTTAAGTTGCAATTAAGCAAAATAAAAGTTTTACAGCCATGAGCACATAATCTGAGCTTAACTCGAGGTGTCAGGTCCACATTTAAGGTATCCCGATCGAGGTGCCTCCTACGAGTGCCTAATCTACACTCGTCTGAACAAATATTAGTACATCCGTTTACCCAGTTAGTGCATGCTAACCCGGACGAGGAGGGTCAATCCTATATGGTACCATATACTAATATTCACGCTACAACGTATTACCAAACTATGTTGAGGAGGGCTTTGAAAGATTAGTGGGATAACTCATCTAGTAATTGTTTGTTTTCGTACTTGCGTTCATATAGTTAAAATAAAACGAGCAATGATATCAAACCCCTGTGTAAAACAATAAAATAGGGGCTATGAGACTCACCTGAATCTTGAGAGTTTAACTTAATAAACTTGAGTTGATTAGCCGAAATGAGTTGTCCGAAGACTGGTAACCTGAGGATGTCCACGACACGCGATGGTTATAAATGTGCGCATGTATCTATAAAGACTACCTTTGTAGTTGTTCGTTCAACTAGAATGTCCAAATTACTACGATTTGGTTGATTTGATTATGTTTTGAAAACATGTACGGCCCGTTGGTGATTGGTTGCAATAATAATCTCATTATTATTATTATGATTTTGAAGTGTTAAGTTCATAAACGTATCCCGATGTGTTTTAAAAGTCGTATCGTATAAGTGTTTGAAGTTATGCAAGTTTGACACTTAGTATAAAAATGATTTGTAAACTTTCTGTTTTTAACGACACTGGGCTAGTGTCGCTACATGCGACACTAGTAATGCGACACTAAGGTCAGTGTCGCTATATGCGACACAAATTGATTTTGGCGACACTAGGTTTAGTGTCGCTATCTGCGACATTCAATCGGGTAGCGATACTAGGGTCAGTGTCGCTATATGCGACACTAAATAGGGTTTAGCGACACTAGGCTAGTGTCGCTATAGGACCTGAGCCTTTAG
This sequence comes from Pseudognaphalium luteoalbum, assembly GCA_963422505.1. Classification (NCBI taxonomy): domain Eukaryota; kingdom Viridiplantae; phylum Streptophyta; class Magnoliopsida; order Asterales; family Asteraceae; genus Pseudognaphalium; species Pseudognaphalium luteoalbum. The sequence goes on along the minus strand of OY730192.1, from coordinate 59,311,281 downwards.
CGACACTAAGGGTCTGTTCGAATTTGAGGCTCGGGTTTGTGGTCAAACGACCTTGGTTTGACCCGATACTTTTACACAAGCATTAGAATGGTTACTAGAGTTCATAAAAATTATTTGTTTGTGTCGTTTGTGTTCGAGAGGTCGTTTTCTTTAAAATGGTCAAAACTGACATTTCTCAACAATGTTCCGAAATCGAGTTTTAAACATATATTTGGACATTTCTATCTTAGATAAACAACATACAAATGAAAATGGACAAAATCTAAGAGTTTCGAGTTTTGTCGGAAACTTACGAATCGTCGCGAGAGAAATCCGAAAAGATAGAATTGTAGATCGTGACGCCGTGAATCTTTTTCTTCAAATGAGCTTCGAAATTGAATGTCGTTTGGTGGTGTTATTTGGTGGATTTATGTAACGCCCCAAAAACGTGACCATATATTTTTTTTAAACGCTTTTGACAATGTCCCACAACTACTCCATTTATATACTTGATCTATAATAAAGTTCCATAGCTAAAATGGGCTTTTAAAAACCAAAATATTCATTTTCTACATTGATACGCGATCCTGGAAAGAAAATGGATCGCGTAACCACTTGATAAACTTTCTGATCACAAATTGCACTATCATACGCGATCCAGAAAATATTTTTGGGATCGCATAGCCATGCCCATTTTGAGAAGTCAGTAAAAGTCAACTTTTTTGGTCAAATTCAAACGTGCATAACTTTTTACTCGTTAGGAGTTAGGACCTGAAATTTTGCACACACCTCCACTATGACATAATAAAACTTTTCCTTTTTACACTTTCTCAAAATACGTGTTATTTCTAAATTTGGACCGTAATCCCATTTTACCCATTTTTCGGCACTTTTACTTGACATGTCAAAATACAAACTACACATAATTTGAATTTCAAACTTTGGCAACTTCTTTAACTATCAAAATGGGACTTAACTCAACTTACATAACTTTAATACCATACCTAGAACCCATTTTGACTCTTTGACCCATTTAGTGTCCATTTGGACACCCTTTGACCCATTTCTCATTTCAAACGTACTTTGACCATTATTCTTACATCTTTCACATACAATTGACCATTTCAAAGTAGTTGACTACATGTCACTACTCATTTCAACCAATGACCTCTTTTCACCACTTAACCTCAATTCACTTATAAAATTTCTTGACTTTCTCATACATATACACTAACAATGTTATTGACCCTTTCTCCTTTGACTTTTCAAGGTCAAAGATACATATCATGACCGTTCACAACTTTACATGTTAAAACATTTCTTTGGGCGATTTACACAATGGCTAATCATAACGATCATTCAAGGAAAATGAGCTTATCTAACCGTAAAGCAAGCTCCATTCCACGTTACCCTCTTGCATCCTTCTTCTACCCACTTTAGCCAATTGATTCAACCGAAACAAGCACCTACAATATGAAACATCTAATGGGTAAGCTTTAAGCTTAGTGAGTACATAGGCAATTAAATGAAAAATTGCATAACTTTTCCACATATATCAATATTACAATAACCATTTACATTACTACATAAACATTGAGTGAATATAGAAAACACTCATAAATCTTACCAATTAGTACCATACCTCTCGGTGGCATGAATACTACATTACCATTCATATAGTTAAGGATGTTCAAAACATTTACCATGTCAATCCCGAATAATTGATACATTACCAAGCTGATGACCTCGTCACTACTTGGATACCACCAAGCCAATGATTAATATCATTCCATGGTTCCACAATGATACACATGTATAACATGTGTTCTTCACATACCACGTGCGAGGCACGTACTCTTCACATACCACGTGTAAAACACATACTCTTTCAATACTTACCACTTTATACTACTCATATCCCATGCCTTTGCAACAATATGAATAATCAATTCACATTATAAGCATAAACTATACTTTACTTGGTTGTATGAACCTTTTGCTCACAATCAAGATAGAACACACAACCCTTACCCATTTAACCCCTATATAACTCACCTTAGCTTTAGGCAATTATATAACTTCACACTTGTACATAGATGCCATGACTTTTGATCACCTATACACATAAACACATACATAATCACTTAACATAACACTTTACTTCTTTCTTTAACTTTAATCACATGACTTAGGTGTTACTTACTAACACCTATCATCTTCACAAGTGTTCCATATACTAACTTCATAATCATAAGTAATTGGGTATTTAATTACTTTCATAATCAAGTTTCCCATCGATCATCATTAAACTCACCTCATTCATCCTTACATATACATACATAAACCGATACATACCCAATTTCATATGATCATGTTTTCTTTACTCAACTAACATTAATTACTCATAGCACATAACTCATAAACATGCATGGAAGACTAATTCATTAAATTAACTAACTTTCTTAGACTTTCATTAATTTAGGGTTTACAAAAATACAAACCCTAACATAAATTGAGATTGCAGAAATATCAAACATACCTTAGAGATGTTTAATTGAAGTTCTCAAGCCTTAACTCTTCCTAATTTGAGCTTAATTTCAATTTCTTGATTGTGTTCTTCAAACCGTCACATACAAAATCATATATGTATGAATATTTAGTCTGGAAGATTTCAAAAACTGTAGGGAGTATATTTACTCATTTTTACACTTATGTTCCCTCATCTTTACATATTAACACATTTAACCCCTCTAACTAACTTTCTTTTATTTGGTTAGTTCCCTAACCCATTTCTAACAACTTGTCACTTTACACCTTTAACATATTCTATACAATTAAAATGTACACATACATGTATATTATATCATATAACTTGAACAATATACATATTTTATTATTAAAAACTCACATGTTTTAGGGGTGTTACAATTTAGGTGGTGGTGGTGTGGTGGTGAAGTTGGGTGGGAGAAAAGAGAGAGAGAGAGAAATAGTGAAAAATGATGAAATGTGTGTATTGTGTGGAGGGAAGTGGGGTGGGGCTTGATCCCCCTCACCCTTGACCGATTTTTTTGGGGGCCCACCGAAGTGTGGGTCTCCATTTTTTAATCCCGTGCATTCGTGCTCCGTGCGGTGTTCGTTTTACCGATCGTTTAAACGTTAAAAAATATTTTTGTACGTTTAAATATACGTTTTAAAATACGAATGTTTAATCAATATCTTGGTTGAAGTATTTTACCAAATACTTAACAATTGAGTTATAAAAAATAACTTAACTTCGTTTTGATTGTTTGCGCGCTTAATATTTTAATCGCGTAGATGCTTGTTTGTACGATACGAATTAATTACGAAATATTATCAAAATAATATTTTGAATAAAATAGCGTTATTAAATAATGTTATATTATTTAATAAAGTTATTCACCAACGTCCGTATTAATTGAATCGAATTACATTCGATTTGAATTGCGTACGATTTAGTCAAATCGCATAATTGTATATATTCCACAATATATATTTTGATACATTAATTAGCCTAACACAGAACTAATACATGTATTTACAGTTGACTAGGCACTAATTACTAGTCCTGATTTGGCGGGTGTCACATTCTCCCCCTGTTAGGAGAATTTCGTCCTGAAATTTAGTTCGAAGTCGTGTTTGAAGTAGCTTCAGGGAATAACTGAGGACACATTAGTCGCATTTAGTCTTCCCGTTCCCAAGTGAATTTCGGACCACGCCGCGAATTCCACCGGACCTTGACTATGAGAATACGACTTTGTTTGAGTTGTTTGACCTCACGGTCCATGATTTCGGCGGGTTCTTCAACAAAATGAAGTTTGTCGTCGATGCGAATTTCATCGAGTGGGATAATAAGTGTCTCATCAGACAGGAATTTCTTCAAGTTAAAAATGTGAAAAGTGGGGTGCACGCTGCTGAGCTCGGGTAGCAGCTGCAATCGATACGCCACTGGACCAATCCTCTCGAGGATCTCAAAAGGCCCAATGTACCTAGGGTTTAGTTTTCCACGTTTTCCGAAACGGATGACACCTTTCCAAGGTGAAACTTTGAGTAGCACTCGATCCCCAACCTGGAACTCGAGTGGTTTGCGTCTCACGTCAGCATAACTTTTCTGACGATCTCGTGCGGCTTTGAGTTTGTTTTGAATCTCGAAGATTTTCTCGGTTGTTTCGTAAATAAGTTCAGGACCAGTGAGTTGACTGTCTCCCACTTCGGTCCAACAGATAGGTGACCGGCACTTACGACCGTACAGTGCCTCGAAGGGTGCAACCTTAATGCTGGAGTGATAACTGTTGTTGTACGAGAACTCGCACAATGGTAGGTGTTTTCCACAGTTTACACCGAAGTCAACTATGAAGGCTCGTAGGATATCTTCCAGCGTTTGAATCGTTCTTTCACTTTGGTCGTCAGTTTGAGGGTGGTATGCGGTACTCATGTCAAAACGGGTACCCAATGATTTCTGGAGTGATTGCCAAAAGTAAGATGTGAAGCGACTATCCATATCTGAGATAATCAAGATTGGAACGCCGTGTCGAGAAACAATTTCTTTGATGTAGATTAGTGTGAGGCGTTCCATTTTATCGGTTTCCTTGATTGCAAGGAAATGAGCAGACTTTGTGAGATGGTCCACGATCACCCAAATGGTATCGCAACCGCTCAATGACTTGGGTAATTTGGTTATGAAATCCATGGCGATTTATTCCCATTTCCATTCAGGAATTTTGGGTTGTTGGAGTAAACCGAAAGGTTTCTGATACTCGGCTTTAACTTTTGAGCAAGTAAGACACTTGCTGACGTACGTGGCAATTTCAGCTTTCATATTCGGCCACCAATAAAATTACTTGATGCCGTGATACATTTTGTCGGATCCCGGGTGGATAGAGTATTTAGACTTGTGAGCTTCATCCATCACCAAGTCTCGCAGGTTCCCAAAACTAGGCAACCAGATTCGGTTAGAGAGGTACCTAACCCCGTTAGGTTTGGTTTCAAATTGTTTATCCATACCTCGCAAGGCTTCGTTTGTGATGTTATCGGTTTTCAGAGCTTCGAGTTGAGCAACGAGGATTTGAATATTTAGGTCATTGTAAATTGTCATACTAAGGTGTCACACCCCTAAATTCGGGTTGCGGAAGCGAATCGGGTTGGCGTGTGACTAATCAATAATCACAAGCACATAAGATAAAGTGAACGACTCTATATGCGTTGTTTTAACAAAATACATTGATTGCAATAAAAGTTTACAATAGTTATAAGGATTACATAAGCTCAGTATCCTGATCTGAAAGATTCTATGGCATTACTACTTATACAAAATATAGTAATGCAGAAAAATCTCTTGATGTTCGTGTTTGCATGCGACTCGAGCTATATAAATCCTGAGTAGTCCTACTACTGCTGTGTACCTGAAAATATATGTTGAAAGGTCAACTAAAAGTTGGTGACCTCACAGATGTAAATGATGAACATAATGTATGAACCACAAGATTTAATAATATGTTTGAAATTAATCAAATAAATGTGTATATTACTGCCATGAATCCATAGTTTGAGATTAACTGAGGAGTCAGGATCTGCCTTTAAGGACCTGAGCGAGGTGCCTCCGAGCGAGTGCCTAATCTACACTCGTGTGAACAAATGATAATGTGCCCGTTTGACATCACAGTCATGGTAGCGCGACTACCCCGGACAAGAATTGTCAATCCCATATGGTACCATACACTAACATTCATGCTAAATCCATATTAACAAACTATGTGGTGGAGGACTTTATGATTAGTAAAACAAACTCATGCAATCAATATATCGAGTTTTGTACTTGTGTTCACATGTAAAACAAATCAGAGCATGTATTCCCACCCCGGGAGTAAAGACAGTTAAATGCGGGGCTTTGAGACTCACATGAGTCTGATACGTTTATTTCAGTTAACGTGCGTTGCTGCTAAACCAAGTAGTGATGTCCGAAGACTGTAACCTGAGGGCGTTCAAGATGCCCGTTGGTTAATACAGGAGTAGGTATCTCAAAAGATCACCTATGCTAGTTGTTCATCCAACTAGTTATGTCCAAATACATTAGTTCGTTTGATTGTTTGTTTGTGTTTTGAAAATATGTACGGCCCGTTGGTGACGGTTTGTAATAATAATCTTACACCATTATTATTATGTGTTGTCTCATTGTATACTATTAAAGTATATGTTTCGTGTGTTGTATTGTATACAAGTGTTGAAGTATATATGTATCATGTACGAGTACATCGTATGTGGTTTAAAGGTTGTAAATGTGTGACACGCAGTGTATAAAGTATTTCCAAACTTTAATAACGGGGGTTCGGGGGCAGCGCCCCTGATTAGCGGGGTTCCAGGGGTGGGAACCCCATGCGGGGTCCAAGGGGCAGAGCCCCTAGCTGAATTTGGGTGAAAAACTACATTGCTTTAGTGAAAAACGCATCTAAAATCTAAATTTGGGTATTGTAAGTGATAAAATTTCAAGTGTTGACACTTAGTAAAAATCCATGTTTTCAAGGTTCTGATTTGTGCGACACTGGGTGCGACATAAGGCTTTTTGTCGCTATATGCAACATTGTAGTTCTAGTGCGATATAGGCTGTTGTGTCGCAGGTCATGACTGCGACATAGATCTTTGTGTCACTATGTGCGACATCCGCAATTTAATGCAACATAAGGTGTTGTGTCGCTTCTGCGACATTCGCAATTCAATGCGACATAGTGGCTTGTGTCGCTATGTGCGACATAACTTATTCTTAGCGACATAAGGGCTTGTGTCGCAGAAGGTCCAGCCCTTCTGCGACATAACAGGCTGTCCAAAACAAAAAGTGTCGGGTTTGTGGTCAAACGACTTCGGTCTAACCTGAAAATTTTACACAAGTCTTAGATGAGTTTATAGAGTTTGCAGAAATTTTTAGTTTGTGTAGGGGTAACCCGAAGTGTGTGATCTATCAAATGATCAAAACCGACATTTTCCGACAATGTTTCGAAAATGAGTTTTATTGCTTTATATGGACATAATCAAGCTTGATAAACAACATAACATGTAAAAGAGTAAAATACAAGAGTTTTCAGAAGTGTCGGGTTCTTACAAAGTGATCGTGTGAAGAAACCGAAAAGGTAGGAATGTAGAGTAAAATGAAATGATTGAATTATTGAAAAATTACGGCGATCGTTTTCTTCCAAATGATCTAAGTAATTCAAGGAGTTTTTGTGTTGGTTTTGGGTGGTGGTGGGGGTGCCAATTTAGAGAGAGGGAGATAGGTAGAGAGATGATGGAGAAAGTGGGAAAAGAGTGTGTAAGTGGAAATGAGAGGATGGGGGGAAGGGTGGTGAAGTCAAACAAGAAAAGGGGAAATGGGGAGGGGTTGGGCCGGTTGGGAGGGGCCCCACCAAGGTGTGGGAGTCCCAAACTTTTGTTTCCCAAATTTGTGTTTCGTGCGGTGTTCGTTTTCCCGTTCGTTTCGACGTTTATTTAGACGTTAAACATTTAATACGCGTGTAATCGTAATATTTTTACTCGAAGTATTTTATCAAAATACTTAATAATGAATTATAAAATATAATTTGGGTTTATTTCATTTGTCGGGCACATTTCGCGCATTTCTGTCGCGTATGGTTAGTTTTAGACGATACAGAATACATTTAAATATATTATCCAAATAATATATAATAAAAATGAATTAATTAAATAATTTCACATTATTTAATAAATTGTTCACCAACGTCTGTATTTGTGATTGTGTCGGATTCCATCCGATAATGAAATGCACGATTTTAAATAAATCGCGTATGCGTGTATATATAACAATATACAAAATGATACACATAATTAACCCTAATTACATGTATTAATACAATGATTAGGTACTGAGTACTAGCCCTAATTTGGCGGGTGTCACATAAGGGCTCGAACTCGAAGTGGTTTCGTTCGTTCTTTTCGACTGAGGGCATCAACAACAACATTTGCCTTACCCGGATGGTATTTGATTTCGCAATCATAGTCGGTAAGCATCTCGACCCACCGACGTTGCCTCATGTTGAGACCCTTCTGATCGAATATGTGTTTGAGACTTTTGTGGTCGGTAAAGATTGTGCACTTAGTGCCATAAAGGTAGTGTCTCCAGATTTTGAGGGCAAAGATAATAGCTCCTAGCTCGAGATCGTGGGTGGCGTAGTTCTTTTCATGAATTTTCAGTTGTCGAGAGGCGTAGGCAATGACTTTATCCCGTTGCATCAATACGCAACCAAGACCTTGATGAGAAGCATCGCAGTATAACACGAAGTCATCGGTGCCTTCGGATAGGGATAGAATAGGAGCACTGCAAAGCTTTTGCTTCAGAAGTTGAAAGGTTGACTCTTGTTTATCATTCCAATCGAACTTTTTATCTTTCTGAGTCAGAGTCGTGAGTGGTTGGGCTATTTTCGAAAAAAATTCAATGAATCGCTGATAGTACACAGCAAGACCCAAGAATCGGCGTACTTCAGTTGGAGTTGTTAGTGCTTGCCAGCACTTGATAGCCTCGATTTTTGATGGATCAACATGGATTCCTTGACTATTAACCACATGTCCAAGGAATTGAACGGATTGTATCCAGAACTCACACTTGGAGAATTTGGCATATAACTCCTCGTGTCTGAGTAGCTCTAGGATACTTCTGAGATGTTGCGCATGTTCACGTTCATTGCGCGAGTAAATAAGGATGTCGTCGATGAAGACAATGACAAACTTGTCAAGATAATGTTTGCACACCCGATTCATAAGGTCCATGAATACAGCCGGTGCGTTTGTTAAACCGAAAGGCATCACCTGAAATTCATAATGCTCATAGCGAGTTTGAAAAGCAATTTTTGGGATATCGGTGTTGCGAACTCGAAGTTGATGATAACCTAACCGAAGATCGATCTTTGAGTAAATACTCGACCCTTGAAGTTGGTCAAACAGGTCATCGATGCGAGGGAGCGGGTATCGGTTCTTGACGGTCAACTTGTTCAATTCTCTAGTAATCGATACACATTCTGAATGAACCGTATTTCTTTTTCACGAATAAGACCAGAGCTCCCCAAGGTGAAGAACTCGGTCTAATGAATCCTCTATTCGGGAGTTCCTGTAACTGGGTGGACTGCTCCTGAAGTTCGGATGGGGCTAAGCGGTATGGTGCTCGGAGGTGCAGCACCTGGTACGAGGTCGATTGAGAACTCAACCTGTCTTGGCGGTGGTAGACCAGGCAGTTCATCGGGAAAGACTTCTTGGAAGTCTCGAACGATGGGCACATCCTCAAGTCGCTTCTCCTCTGACTTTTTCTCCATGATGTGTGCGAGGATTGCCGGATAACCTTTTCTCAGAAATTTTCAGGTTTTCAAGCAAGAGATGATGTTTAGTCTCGTCCCACCAGTCTCCCCCTGTATGATCAAGGTTCTACCGGTGGCGAGAGGGATGCGAACGACCTTATCATAACAAATGATTTCGGCTCGGTGTTTGGACAACCAGTCCATACCAATGATGACGTCGAAACTTCCAATTTCAACAGGCATAAGATCGATTGAGAAGGTTTCGTTTGCTAGGTTTAATGTGCAATTAGTTATCACACTATCGGTTTCTATGAGTTTACCGTTCGCTAGTTCTACTGTGTACATAACATTTAGAGCAACAGGGGTGATGTCAAGTAGTGGATAAAATTCATCAGATATAAAGCTTCTATCGGCACCAGTATCAAATAGAATAGAAGCAGTTAAGTTGTTGAGGAGGAACATACCCGAGACCACATTAGGGTCTTCGCGGGCGTCCCCAGAGTTGAGTACGAAGGCTCTACCTCTCGCGTTGTTGTTGTTCATGTTCTTTAGCTTTGGACACTCATTCCTGAAATGTCCAGCGTCCCCACATTCATAACAGGCCCTGGGTTATTTGGTGTTGTTGCTGGAGGTGTTGTTGTTGGATTTGGGAGCTCGGCAATCTTTGGTCGAATGCTCGTACCTCCTGCAGTTGTTGCAAGGGGTATTGCATTGACCCTCGTGGTGGCGGTTACACTTGGAACAATATGGTTTGCTCCCAGTATACCCACGTTTGGGTTCAGTGTTGGAGGTGTAAGCTTGGATGGCATTGGGTTTCCTGTTTGGTTGGTCGTGGTGTTCAGTGGATTTGCGTTTGTTGAAAGGGGTGGTGGATGCTTCACGGCTGACAATCATCGCCATGAGTTCATGTGCAAGCCGAATAGCACTTTGGTTGGTGGTTGGTTTGGATGAGGCGACATTTTCCTGGATGTTCTCCGGGAGGCCGCGGATGTATTTCTTGATGCGTTTTTTGTCCGTGTCTACCAAATCCGGACATAAGAGGGTGAGTTGTTGGAATTTGGTGGTGTAACCAGCGATATCATTGCCTTGAACAGTCAAGTGCCAAAATTCTTCCTCCAATCGATGGAGTTCTTCGATAGGGCGGTACTCATCCTTCAACATTTTCTTCAGATCTGCCCAGGGCAATCGATTTGCGGTCTCAATTCCCTCGGCACTAGTATAGGTGTTCCACCAAGTAAGGACACCTTCCTGAAAAGTGTAGGCAGCAAACTGGACTTTGCTGTCTTCAGCGCAATTGCATAGGCTAAAGACAGATTCCATACGTTCCATCCACCGGATCAAACCAATGGCACCTTCCGTGCCCTTGAAGTACAGCGGTTTGCAACTGAGAAAGTACTTGTAAGAGTAATATTTGATGACAGGAGTAGTGTCAGCGGTGTCATCACTCCTCCTAGAGGTTTGGGGTGATTCCCGAGTAGCCAGGGCTTCGGCCACAGCTCAGGGAAACGAGAGCAGCAATTTCAGCATTGCTGTAACTTTACTTCTTTGGCGACATGATTCTTCAAGAAAGAAACAAGAGGTACATGAGAGAATGCACCAGAATTGATAATTGAGGTAGATGTATATATAAAAGTGGTAATATACACATCACAATGCAAAGACCAATAATGTCATGTCATAGAGAGAAATTGTCAATTGATATTACAGAGTTAACTGATTACAGACAATTTCGAGTTACGAGTTTCAAAAGTTACAGACTTAGGTAGTTTGCAAAAGATGCCGAGAATTGTTACATCTGGTAGAATTACATAGATCCTATGGAAGTACAATAGATTACTAGATATTTACTACACTAATCTTGGTGTAGATTGAGTTGTGGAAGCAGTGAGGTGAGATGGTCCACAGACTCTGCAAGTCTGCTAACCATTCTGAGAGCATCCTCGGTTTCCCGCAGGCGCATCTCACATTCTTGCAACCTTGATTGTAAAATGGAGATCTCGTGTCGGTTACTGATTACTTGGTTATGAACCATCTCCATGGTTTGTGTGGTATCTTCCATTTGGTCATGAGTTCGGGTCAAGGTTTCAGAGATGTTCGCTTGACCTATGTATAACTGGGCGATACCGTCTTGAGTTTGCTCCATCCAGTTAGAGCGAATATTGCGTTGTTCGATTTTCATGTTGTGTAGCCTGCTTTCGTGGCGGTACACTCGAGCAGCTAACACAGGGACAGTGAAGTGGGCGGGTTCTTGGGTATAGGGAGAAACTTCCATGCTGGAAAACTTAGTTGCGGGGAGTTGGAATCCTTCCTCGTCCCTCCAGGTGTCGAGACGGTCTGATAAACATCACCATTGGCTCGTTGTTGCTTTCCTTTGAGGCTGGTTATTGAGTTGGTTCTGAGTGGGATATGGGCTAGCTCGAGGCAACCCAGTGTTCCTCCTCGCTACCCTTGAGTTTCGTGATCCATACGGATGAGAGTGAGACTAATTGGGTGGTGTGTTTGCCATTTCTGAGACAAAACGTAGAAAGAATGATGCCTATATTCGTATGTATAATATAGCCTAAGACTTGTAGAGAGGTCTATATATATATATATATATATATATATATATATATATATCACATAATAGCCTATTGAGTGTCTAGCACAGACATGTTTGAGTCCCGGTTATCTCGAGGTCAGAGTCAACTAGTGTATTCTGTTCAGTCATAACTCCTTTCAGATCCCACATCACATTCATTTAATTGTACATAGTTGATCAGGCTATGTTAAATTAAACCAATACAATGTAGTCACTGAACCTAATCATACTTAATGAGGAATACTGCCTAACGGTCATAGTCTAGGCCCACTAAATACAACCTAGTTCACTATAACCTTAGGCTCTCATACCGATCTGTCGCACCCCCAAATTCAGGTTGCGGAAGCAAATCGGGTCGGGGCGCGACTAATCAATAATCACAGCACAAAGATATAATGAACGACTCTATATGCGTCGTTTTACAACTTGTATTGATAAAATCAAAGTTTACATCAAAATATAGTTTACATTAGCTCAGTTTGAAATTGAGAGATTTACATACATAATTAATTTATACAAAATATAATAATGCAACTAAATCTCTGAATGTTTGCATGCTGACACAAGCTAATGATTCCTGATTTGGGCAGTCCGATCAACTGCTGAGTACCTGTGATACATGCTAAAATGGGTCAGCGAAACGCTGGTGAGCTCACAGGTTTGTATGTCAACACATATTGTATGAACCGCAAGATTTAATTGAATTTAAGTTGCAATTAAGCAAAATAAAAGTTTTACAGCCATGAGCACATAATCTGAGCTTAACTCGAGATGTCAGGTCCACATTTAAGGTATCCCGATCGAGGTGCCTCCCACGAGTGCCTAATCTACACTCGTCTGAACAAATATTAGTACATCCGTTTACTCAGTTAGTGCATGCTAACCCGGACGAGGATGGTCAATCCTATATGGTACCATATACTAATATTCACGCTACAACGTATTACCAAACTATGTTGAGGAGGGCTTTGAAAGATTAGTGGGATAACTCATCTAGTAATTGTTTGTTTTCGTACTTGCGTTCATATAGTTAAAATAAAATGAGCAATGATATCAAACCCCTGTGTAAAACAATAAAATAGGGGCTATGAGACTCACCTGAATCTTGAGAGTTTAACTTAATAAACTTGAGTTGATTAGCCGAAATGAGTTGTCCGAAGACTGGTAACCTGAGGGTGTCCACGACACGCGATGGTTATAAATGTGCGCAGGTATCTATAAAGACTACCTTTGTAGTTGTTCGTTCAACTAGAATGTCCAAATTACTACGATTTGGTTGATTTGATTATGTTTTGAAAACATGTACGGCCCGTTGGTGATTGGTTGCAATAATAATCTCATTATGATTATTATGATTTTGAAGTGTTAAGATCATAAACGTATCCCGATGAGTTTTAAAATTCGTATCGTATAAGTGTTTGAAGTTATACAAGTTTGACACTTAGTATAAAAATGATTTGTAAACCATCTGTTTTTAGCGACACTGGGGTAGTGTCGCTACATGTGATACTAGTAAGGCGACACTATGGTCAGTGTTGCTATATGCGACATTAAACTGGTTTTAGCGACACTAAGGTCAGTGTCGCTATATGCGACATTAAACTGATTTTAGCGACACTAAGGTCAATGTCGCTATATGCGACACAAACTGATTTTGGCGACACTAGGTTTAGTGTCGCTATCCGCGACATTCAATCGGGTAGCGACACTAGGGTCAGTGTCGCTATATGCGACACTAAATAGGGTTTAGCGACACTAGGCTAGTGTCGCTATAGGACCTGAGCCTTTAGCAACACTAAGGATCTGTTCGAATTTGAGGCTTGAGTTTGTGGTCAAATGACCCCGGTTTGACCTGATACTTTTACACAAGCTTTAGAATGGTTATTAGAGTTCATACAAATTATTTGTTTGTGTCGGTTGTGTTCGAGAGGTCGTTTTCTTTAAAATGGTCAAAACTGACATTTTCTGACAATGTTCCGAAATTGAGTTTTAAACATATATTTGGACATTTCTAGCTTAGATAAACAACATACAAGTGAAAATGGACAAAATCTAAGAGTTTTGAGTTTTGTCAGAAACTTACGAATCATCGCGAGAGAAATCCGAAAAGATAGGATTGTAGATCGTGACGCCGTGAATCTTTTTTTTCAAATGAGCTTCGAGATTTAATGTCGTTTGGTGGTGTTATTTGGTGGATTTAGGTGGTGGTGGTGTGGTGGTGAAGTTGGGTGGGAGAAAAGAGAGAGAGAGAAATGGTGAAAAATGATGAAATGTGTGTATTGTGTGGAGGGAAGTGGGGTGGGGCTTGATCCCCTCACCCTTGGCCGATTTTTGTGGGGCCCCACCAAAGTGTGGGTCTCCAATTTTTAATCCCGTGCATTCGTGCTCCGTGCGGTGTTCGTTTTCTCGATCGTTTAAACGTTAAAAATTATTTTTGTACGCTTAAATATACGTTTTAAAATACGAATGTTTAATCAATATCTTGGTTGAAGTATTTTACCAAATACTTAACAATTGAGTTATAAAATATAACTTAACTTCATTTTGATTGTTTGCGCGCTTAATATTTTAATTGCGTAGACGCTTGTTTGTACGATACGAATTAATTACGAAATATTATCAAAATAATATTTTGAATAAAATAATGTTATTAAATAATGTTATATTATTTAATAAAATTGTTCACCAACGTCCGTATTAATTGAATCGAATTACATTCGATTTGAAACGCGTACGATTTAGTCAAATCGCATAATTGTATATATTCCACAATATATATTTTGATACATTAATTAGCCTAACACAGAACTAATAACATGTATTTACAGTTGATTAGGCACTAATTACTAGTCCTGATTTGGCGGGTATCACAGTAGTACGTATGGGGTGTAATTGGGTATATCTTGGGGTACAATGAAGATCCGGATATATTTAGGGTTCTATCAAAAATGAAAATATGGTGACAGCCGGTGACTCGCCCCTATTTTTCGGGGATTTTTTCTCGGGTTTCCTCATGGTTTTTTCATCCATTTTAATTCATTCGCAGTTAAGATCCGGAAAAGGTGTATACGTAATAAGGGAGTCTTATGTGTATGTATCATCGTACATTTGTGACCATCTAGCAACTTGCTAGTAGCTTGGTATTTATAATATTTCTTTTTGACTTTCAAATATATATATATATATATATATATATATATATATATATATATATAAATTTACCAATCATATATCATAAACACCCACTAAAACTTTTTTAGATGGGTTCAAATATAAAAAGGACAATTATTTTGGATTGGATGAGAATAGTAATAATAATAATAGTAATAATTATAACAACAACAACAACAACAAATATGTCCTAACTATTATTTATATTGTTATTATTTTAAGTTGTTTCAAATAAGTGTTATTTTTATATTTCAGCCTGTAAAAAAAGCTATAGTACGTGTAGAGATGTTATTTGATTTGTGAAAGATGTGATTAGTGGAAATTTTTAAAACTGTATGGATAATCAAAAGTGAACATTTTAACTGGGATGAATAAATAATAATGGGAAAATATATTATTTTTATTTACCCTTTAATTTTTGCAATTGAAGAAGTTCTTACTCCTAATAAAATATGCGGCTATAATCACTTAAAGTATAAAATCAGATATAAATAGTTCATTTTTGAATTACATATAATAATTATTAAAAGTGGACAAATGAAAGTTCATTAAGTGTGTAAGACATAAGAAATTAATTGATAAAAAAGAGGATAAAATGAAAAGTAAATAGCAGTAGTTGTTTTAGACAATTAAGTGATTAACCCACATATTATTCCAAATATTTAATCATAAAATAGTAAAATACCATAATTTCAATACATAATTAATAACATCCGTAGAAAAAACTCTATGAAGATGTAATTGTGATCATATCAAACAAATTGTAAAGCTAAATAACAAAATGTGTTATACTAACAGTGGCAGATCTAAAAATTGTTGTAACAGGTATCTCAATCTTTGTGAACCCGTAGCACAAATAATGAATGAAAAAAATTATATTTTTTTATAAAAAAAAATAAAAAATCTAAATTGCATATGACGAACTGCTATCATCTTTCTTTCACGTCGCTATGACATGGTTGTATATATGTTTATATAGAAACTCTACTTTTGTTTTTCATAGTCGAATACTAATGACTTACAAACTTAAACTGCATGTGCTTAAATGAGAGGAAATGTTAATCGGCATGTTCATCCTTATGCTGCATGTGAATCAACATATAATAGAATTTTAGTTTTAATTGCATATATATGACTAATTAAATAGTACTCCATATTATTAATAAAAAAAAATAATCATAACATGCATTTAGCTACTTTTGAACAATATTTTTATACCTTTTATGATACCGATTCACTTGAGTTTTTAGTTAAAAAGTACTATCACCTACAATTCTATTAAATGTAGTGAAATGAAGGTGTTGTTATTGCACTCTTGTGTGGTGGCGAATATCAAATATGGGGTGACATGTTGTGAACTTGTAACACAAATAAATAATACAACAAAATATGCAATTTAATAAGAAATTTACATTTAGCATAGCAAATGGATACGTAGTTAGTGCTACCCCAACCTCTAACATGACATAGTGTTGCTCTTGTTTGTAAAATATATATTCGTGATTAATTTCAATTCGAGTTGAATTCAAAGATATTGATACATACCAATTTTTATTTATTTTGGGAAAATCATTATATAAATATTTATTTATAAAGGGAATTGGATGATTGGCGATGATGGGGTGAAATAATGGAAGACAATCAAACATGCACGCTTATACATACTAGGAATTTTGTCAATGCATTTGTAATTATAACACATTATTATGTTTTTGTAATTATTAATACTCATTATTACCACATATATATTTACTTATAGATATATACGGAGTACATATTAATTGCTATATATATATATCAAGACATGGATTCCAATATTCCCATTCACGAACATAATTTTCTTATTTGTTATTCACTTCTGCTATTATTTTATCATTATATAAATTAGGTGAGGACCGTAATAACGTGGAGCTTTGACATCCGATTTTGTAAATCGTGCAAATCAAAATTTTGAAGTCAAATGAAACTATACAAGTAAACAGACTTTTATATAATATAATCGTCAACCAGTAATATCTAGTGTATACTCAATCATTTTAGTACAGTTCAATTTTTTTGATTTTTCTCTAATTAATACATAAAAACTGTTTTTTTGCTTAAAATTATTTTTATCAAAATATAAGATATGTTGATTTTAAAGTATAGAAAAATAATGAATAATAATGATGAAGATAAGGTTTTATTATATGAAATTACAAATGGAAAGCATATATTACAAAAAATAAAAAAGCATTAAAAACATATAATTTTATACTCTAATCTTCCTTAAAGAAGTTTAGATCCATGACATAACTATCATCAATTTCATGTCCAAGTGAACGAAGTTGTTTAGTTAGTTCATCATACACCACGATTTTCTTCATAAGCTTTTCGAAAACATCTTCACCAACTTGATTTTTGAAGATGTTGATTTTTAACCAACCAATAACATGTTGGATAGCATATTCATCTACAAATAGATTTAAAACTTGTTATAATAAGTTTAAAGATGCGCATAAAAAGGAAAAATAAAATATTTTAATGTTAAAATCTACATTTAATTTAATACTTTCAAAATCAGTTGAAGTATCATGATCTTCAAGAAGATGGTCTTTATCATCTAATTAAGAATCAATTAAAACGGTGTTATTAAATTAAATAAAAGTATTTGTATATAAATTTAAGGGGCGGAAAAAATGTGATTATGAAAATCAAATATAAACTATTGGATCCTAAGAAAGGAGTTAATTGAAGATTCGAATTTGATGTTCTGCTTTAAATAAAAAATAATAATATATAAATAATATGTATATAAAGATAAAGATAAGGATATATCTCATCTGTATTTCTTCTAATATAAAATTTCTATAATTATTATTTTTACACATAAATGATCGATGGAAAATGGACACTGTATACACCATTAAACACTTGGAATCTCAATTTTTCGGTCTTTCAAAGTCATCAACGAAATCGATTGGCCTATCTAAAAATTGATAAATATATATATGTTTAATCTATGCCTTACATAGGAATGACGATGAACAGGTAAATTTTAAAAATAGTCAGTATGGTAAATTGGAGTAATACTTTTTTGGTAAGGTTCTATTAGAACCGTCTAAGAACAACGGTTGTATTAGGAAGAACACACGATTGTGATTTATTTGATTAACGGTACATATTCACTGCACCTTAACAACGTTTCATTTTACGTAAAATGGTGTGCATTTTAAAATGAATTGTCGCGAACATGGACATTTAATCACATAAATCAATGGTTGAAATTGTCTCTCTCCGTCCCTCAAAATGCAAATTGACCTCTATCGGACGCTATCTTTTAATTTTGCTAAGATAACATACTGCAGATAGCATGCCTTGACTGTAAAATTGTAAGGAAACTGGAGATTGAATAATAATAATGTAAAAATTGCATCAAAATCATCGCTCATAGTTGAAATTTTGTTACGAAAGTAAATTTAAAAGTGAAAAGTTAAAGATAATCATACTGCTTTTAGCTTTTCTTCATGTTAGAGAGACAAAAATCAATGTTAAAATTTTATCAATGAGCTTTATACTTTTTCTAAATAAAAGTCCATAATTATTGATGAAATGGTGGCTTTAGAGGTGGATTTTTATTTTTAAATTTCTTTGAAGCCCAATTTTTGTTGGTTCATACCTGTGTTGGAAACAAAAGTGCCAATGTGAGTTACATATAAAAATTGAAAAGCAGTTAGGCCCAACAAATGATTGATAAACAAAATTATGACAAACCAGTTGTCAACCTCTGGAAATAAAAAGATAATAAGAACAGTTTAGACAAGAGCAGAACCAAATATAGCAGATATCGGTTAGTCGGTTACACACCATTGTGAAACATAACCATTTCGATAGTTGATGCACTATTGTCAGAGTTTGGGTAAAATAGACACGGAATGACTGATTGGTTTTGAATAGTATTGATCTGTGAAAAGTAACCTTCAAAAGTATTGGATTTGTATTTACAACAAAAAATGAGGTCACCTTATCAACATCTTTTATCATAAACTTGTGCAGTTTTCCTTTAGTAACTCTATAACCCTTTTCGATATACTCTCAGCAAAGTTTCCCAGCACTGGTTCAAAACCTGGAATGTCTACTTCGTAAACCCCACATGAACTTGCCAGTTTGGCCATTTCATGCACATTTTTGGCAATTGAGGGAAGCAATATTGCTGCGTCGGCAAAAAACTGAGCTTCGGGTCCTTCAGATTTCTCACATGTTGATGTTATGTCTCTTAGCTTAGAAAAAACCTGAAGGGCAGTCTTGCTTGAGGCATCTAAAGTTCTTAATGCTTCTCTACAAGCATTGAATGTTTTATGTTTTTCGTTTATTATGATGTCACACTCTTGTTCCTGGTCACTGATCTCCGTTATTTTTACCTCCATTGACTTTGATGAGGATGAACGTGAATTACTTGGGGAAGCAGTGTGATTTTGAATTGATAAGTTCTGTGGTGAATTTGAGCTCATCATGCCCTACCATTGAAAGGATTAACAGATGTTAGAGAAATTTGCCAGTCAAACTCAACATACCACTTCCGATAAAAATGAAATATTTAAGTTGACAATGACTTTGATAAAGCATTTCACTAATGAGTTAACTTGCTAAAAAATGGTAAAATAGTTGACAATACAAGGGAATGTTTAAACCTAAAGTATGAGTCAAAACTCAATAGTAATGATAATAGATGACAACTAAGGATAATTAGCTTGAGATGGAGCAAAAAACATAGCGTTTAAATTTTGGTGGAATGTCCGAGTTAGAGGTGGCAATTTTGATTTTCTTATGAATGGGTTGCTACAAGTACAACTTAAGTTTTATCGATTTATCTCTGACCAGGTCAAAAAGACTGTTCAAAAATAATTATTTAAATTGAACTGGGTTAGAACTGTTGGCACAGATGGATCAAACTGGTCAAAAGTCATCAAAGTGAATCTTTTATGCATCAAATTAAAAAACATATATTTTTAAAAAGTGATTATTATTGAAATAATCTACTATTGGTAAATCATGTTTTACACACTATTTACAAATACGTAGAAAAACCATAAATAATTTTTTGGACAGAAAGTTTTTCAGGGTCTGACAAATTACCCAAACTGCACATGATACCCATTTTGTCACCTCTAGTCCAAGTAGAATATGGTTGTAATTTAAGTGGTGGAAAAGAGCGAGTAATGTTGATATACCCGTTGGTTATTGCTTCCTCTTTCTATATCTTCTTGTCCCATCGAAGACGAGCACTCCGTATTGGTGAGGTTGGTTTCTTCGCAACTGTTTATAGTTTCACCAAGGTTACTGACAGGCGAGTGCAGTCTCTGATTTCGACCACGAAGAAGATCCTGCTTCACACTAAACCGTGCAGAATAGCTTTTCCGTGCAGATGATTTTGGTGTCTCTATCTGAGATAACTGAAGGCAGTAACAGAGAATCAATGAGTTTATTAAACCATCAAAATAATTGTAAAACCATATATGTAGCCATATGAAATTATTCAGATATAATACTTTTGGTAATTTGTGACTAAAATTTGGTTTTATTTAAGTCCAGAAGTAGGATTCCGATTGACTAATTTCCTTTTCAAGAAAACTTGCAGTTACTAGACATATACATCCAATGCATCAGTACTACCGATTAATGCTATTGATATTGGCCCACATTATTTAATACGGAGTAATACTAAAAATCTAGGAGCCAAATTACAGACTACCTTGGAGATTTCTGAATTGTTGCCAGCATTATCATGACCAATGTTTTCACGTGAAGCACACACATTATTCAACTGATGGTGATGATTCAAACAGTCATATTCATGAAATCCAATATGAACATTTATGCATGCAGCCTGCCCAACATCACGAGTGCTATTGTACGATGTGTGATTCAAAGAAAAATTGGTCACAGTAGGACTCAAGGACTCAATGTTGGTGCCTTGTGCTACAAAAGATATCAACAAACATTATTGGACTTAGATATATTGACAAATGTATTGATGATAGCCATAGCCAAAAACAGTAGTGAAAAATCAAACAATGTACTAATTTACAGTAAAAAAATGTTTTACCCTTATGCAAATTTGAAGATAAGGGCACCATTTGTTGCTTCATGTTGTGCCCCTCAGGAGAATCTAATAGATCTAAGCATACAGTATGAATGGTAAGCCATCGCTTGTCCAATGCAAAGCTCCTGTAGCAGCACAATTACTAATTAAAAGTGAAAATGGGGTGGGTTGTGTGGGTTGGCTAACAGTCAAAGATGCTGATTTTTTTTAAGATTATTCGTTAACTCAATCAATAGAGATAACATAGTACAAATGGACACATCCATAAGTTAATAGATCAAAATTGCCATCCCACAATATTAGGACTGTGACGCACATACACCCAATGCTCAACTCAATGTTTTATTTTCTTTTTTTGAGATCATATCAGTTAATAGTGATTACCTGCAAATTCCTTGGCTGGTTGAATCTTTGCTGTTACTAAGATCAGATGAAATTCTAGACAGTCTTTCAGAAAATCTCTTCCTTGAGTCTATATTACGGCTATATGGCGTATGTAATGCAAGGTGATCAGGGTCATTACCCTCAGCACTCGATTTTGAGGGAGGGTGTTCTTCTTGTCTAACTACCTGACACCCAAACTACAAAGCAAGTATTTAAAGGCTAAGATTTTTCCAGATTATGCATATGTGGTCAAACTTATCTATCTGTGTCACTGTGTGTACCTCAGATGATATAGGATCAATAGGGATAACAGGACTGGTGACTTTGGATTTTGCCCACCGTGGAAGCCTGGATACAGTAAATCTGAATGATGGTGTCTGTTTTGGGCATTTTTCTTCACAGAGGAGAGGTGTGCCCTTGGAGAGTGGTCTGAGATAATTTTCTTCACAACATCTGTTAGGATTTGCAGCTGTACTTTGTGCAACGGTACTTGGAGACAATGGAGAACAATTTTCCTTGATCCTCTGCATCATCCTTGAAGTTAAATGTGCAGGCACTTTCCAAATAAATATACAGCCATCAGTGCCTACCTGAACACATCAGTCAATGGCAAGCATTAGGCATAAAGGAAACAAGGCTATGACTCTATCTTATTTTATACCATTTATTTATTTACTCACAGAACCAATGTGTTTGCAGTCAGGTAAAAAGATAATCCCGTTAATGGCTTCACCATGCCCCATTGCACGTGCAACCATAGCACCACTCATAACATCGTACACACAAATAGACCTATCAGAATAAGCGCACGCCACATAGCTACAACTTGGGTCCAAAACAACCTGAGGAGCAAATCTGTAAGCAAATAAAATCAAGTGATACTGATACCATCATCATGTTGAACATATAATAATACTTACCTTTATCAGGTCACCAAAATCTCCACCCTGCTTGAATGATCTAATTACTTGCTCACCAGCGATGTCGAACATGTTTATTTTCTTATCCTATAGTAGCATAGTAAGAATTAAATGTTACAGGTGCTTCTGACATATTAAATATATTGGGACAATTTAAACCAACTTACCTGTCCCACTGTAACAGCGGTCTGTGTAGTTGGATCAAAGGCTATATCATTTATAGTTCCATGAGAGGCTTTATGCTGATGTGCATGAGAAACATTATATTCATTATTGTGTCCAGCATTATCACGAACGATTATGGACCTTCATAGACAAAGGATTAATTAGATCACTGAAGGCGATCTACTGATCATTAGATATTGACTTTTAACTTACTGCAACCCTATGCGAAGCTATAATGATCATCTGGAATCACAATAATTGTGCTTCCTCGATATCAAAAGATATGTTAAATTACTGCATAACAGATACTGACCTATCAGAACCACAACTGATGATTTTGCGCCCATTTCCAGTAAGTTTTACCGAAGTTACAGCAGCCAAATTATCATCGATGCTTGCAACTAATTCAAAATTCCTGAGATGGGACAATATACATAAAGATTCAATGACAGACACTGTAACTTCAAATATGTCTGTCAAGGGTTAAAGTTGAACCTATTTACATCATAAAGATGTATCATTTTATCACGACCACCTGAAGCTAGAAAGTAGTAGCTTTCTAAACCCTCAGCGGAACTATTTTTCTCCTTGACTGGAAAGCTGAAATTCAAGGATAGAACTTCTCCTTCATGAGCATCCTGCAAGCATAGCCGATCTGTATGTTTAGGTGCAAAGGCGTATGAGAAATTGGGGATCAAATCTTATGCTTTCACACCTGTATACATGTATAGTCGGATGTGTGTAAGTTAAAGATATGCAGGGTTCCATCAGAACCACCAGCAGCAAGGTGCTTCCCATCTGAACTAACAGCCATAGATCGATACCCTTTAGTGATAACATCCGATACGACCGATTCACGTTCAAATGTTCCAGCACCTACTGCAGAGAAAAACAATGTATGGATCAACGATTAAACAACACAATTAGAGATGTCAAGATGGGTGGGTCGGTTAACCGGTTAAGAAAGATTCAAGTTGCAGCAAGTAATTATTATAAAGGTCAGTATGGGCCAAGTGGGGTTGGTTGACTCACAGACCTTTAGGAGCTTGTATGCATATAAAAGATACTTTGGTTGGCTTTCAACCCATTCCCCTTAAAGCTAATTATATTTGACCCGCTAGACATAAATCACAGCCCAAATCAACACATTCATATATAATTGGGTCAGATAGCCAGGCTCAGATACTCTAAAGTAAAAACCACAAAAGCAAGATGTTACCTAAACACAATGTCCTAAGTGGTTCAGTTACGACATGATGCTGAAGTGTGGCAAGAGTTGACCTCCTTTCCGTAGATACAGATTGCATGGCAAGATCCCATAACCTGAAAGTACCATCTGCTGATTGCAAGGCAAAATCCCATAACCTGATAGTACCATCTGTTGAACATGTTGCAAAGGAAACTCCGCCAGTGCAACCTCTAGCAACACATGCAAGAGATGGATCATGCATGTTTTCACATGAAAGATTCTTGATATCCCATATGCAGCCACCATGTGAAGGTAGCACACAACACTTGGTAGCCTAACCAACACAACATTTAGTTATTGCCCTGACTTGTCATAATTTACAGATTTTTTGGAATTCAGCAACAAGAAAATACTAACTGAAAAGACATCAGAAGTAATGTTCTTGAGCATAATCAATAAATATTGAGCAATCACCTGGAATTTCCCATAAATGTTCCAAATATAGAGACTGTGGTCTCTGTAAACCACCACTGCAAGATAGAAAGCTTAAAATGATTCTTTGTTTCTTACTGGCAAGTTGTAAACTTCATGATGTATAATGGCTAAAAAACTGTCTAATATTTCTTGCTCAACTAGAATATAAGACAAACTTAAAGCATCATGAATGAGTTTAAAATCCATCTTAGAGATGCTTACCGAGCTTTTCCGAAGTAGAAAAGCAACAAGCTACTGCATCTGGAAAGGTAGCCAGTAGGGCATCAGTTGTACTGTTTTGTTTGTCTTCACTATAATGCAAGTCACCAGCATATTCAAGAGAAACAACAGAGTACAATTTTACAATTCCATTGCTGCATGCACATGCAATGAACTCCTGTGATGCAGATAGCGCATACCCCTTCTCAACCTAATAGTTTAACATAACAAGTAGGTGAAGCATGACACGAGAGATAATTGTTAAGGCAACACATCATTTACAGCAGTTAATTCTTTAAATGATAACAGAAAAATGAATTCGACATGAATGCTCAATACATGCCAACTATACAAGTAATGAATAATAACTTAACAAGGATATATTATACAGCAGTTAACTCTTTATATGATAACAAAAAAATGAATTCGACATGAAAGCTCAATACATGCCAACTATACAAGTAATGAATAACCAGGATATAGATACTGTTTGCAATCACAATAGAGGTTGTAGATTTACCTTTAAATTCACCGAATGTGTAATTGTCAACCCACCATGCAGAACACATAGAACACCTATAAGCAAAAGGCGGAGAGTAGTTTACATACGCAAAATAAACTGTAAGAAATTGAATAGAAGAAATAATCAATCAAACTGTCTACCTGAGTCTGTTAGGGCATACACAAGAACAAAATCACCACCCTTTTCATCAACTACTTTCCCAATACTCTTAAAGGGAGATGTAATATCTATAAATGTACAACCTTTAAGATGACCAAGATTGACATGTTTTCCATGCATTGTTAGTGATACTGCCTCAGTTTTAGCTCGAGATTTTGTAGGCAATCCAACGGTCCATATCTTTATATGCCTCTTTCCAGAAGTCAAGATGAACTTTGCATTCACTGAAAAGCTAACTGAGGCCACATCAGAAAAGGGTGCACATGCTTTCAGCTTTTTAACTAGTGTCCCACTTCGCCAATCCCAAATACATTGGTATCCATCTTGAGGGATTCCTACTGATATTAGATGTTTACCTAGATGTTTTATAAGATGAAATGGAAGAAGCTACAATGAATACAAGGAACACGATAGGTCCTGGGATATGAAGAAATATATTAGATAGAAACTGAGGGACTAACTTGTATTAACTAACCATCAGGTGAGAAAGCAGTGCACGCTACGCCATATCGATGGCCTTTCAATTCTAAATTGGAAGCCAAAGTTGCAGAGCTCCACACTATTATGGAAGGTTGATGTCCTAACTGTGCCATACATAACATACAGAAAGTATAAGTCTTTGTAAACAATTTCAGAATATTAGAAAAGATCACAGACAGATTTTGCATTGTAAAAGGATTGTTGATATAGGGCGGAAAATGCATATATAAACAAGGCAAATGCAAAGGAAGAAAAAAAAATACAGTCATCGATGATCTTTCTTGTAGAAAGTAAAAAAAAAAACATACATTCCCTTAAGCTGTTATCTAAGAAATGAAAGCAAGATAACACGTCCAAATATACTGTCAGTAAAACCATCTCTGAATAATTGATCACGCATAGACATGTTTAGATGAATTTATCCATCTGTCTGTATCCATCAAATTAACTTAACTAAGAATCTCAAGATTCAAGAATCATTCTTGGAGCAAGTCCTAACACATACGATTTGAATAATACATATCCATAAAATATCAATGATATGCATAGGTCTTTAGAAGTAAGTAAGGGAGATCCTATCACTTGAAAACATTTTTTGTTTAGCAATGAGACCACTATATCTTCCAACATGCAAACAGACCAAATATACAGACTTAAGTGGACTTCATTAGTCAATCACAAACCAACAACTTCTCATTATTAATTTAACTAAATTCCAGTCAACCACCAAAGGCAAACTACAATATTATTTCTTCCACAAGTATAAACTACTATAGACCTCTCCAGCTGAAAATAGACCAAATTAACGAGGTTGAGGACAAAGAGGATACTAACGCCATACCAAGAACCAATATAGTCAAACGTGTAAAGTTCAACCAATTTCAAAATCACAAAGCAACAACTGGTCCTTTTTCCAACTTTTTCATAAAAGTAAAGTCAATTTCAAAAGTCAAACTACAATATAATTAATTTATTTCAAATGTAAATAAATATAAGAGACCTCTCCAGCAGCAATGTAGCTTCCATCATGAGAAACAGCAACACAGCCTAAAGGCTTAGGCGAACGATTACACGCCATAACGTGTGACTGCATCCCTGAATCAACATCGTAAATCACCACAACACAACCTGCAATATAAACAAACTTCGAATCGAAACTGCTAGAAGCTAATCCGCTGCAATTCGTCACTGTCAATCCGATAATTTCTTCCAATTCAAGCTACAGATCACAAAACACAAACAACATTTACGAAAAATCACAATTTAAAATACAAACCCTAGTATACATATAAACTGGTATAATGTAATGTTAGGGTATCTGAAATCAATCATATGGGATTATGGACTGAAGGATGTGGAATTAATTTACCTTGGAACAAGAAGGTTGCGGTTTCTTGAGCTTGCGATTCGGTTTCATTTTTAGGGTTTGGAGAGATTGAAATGGTGAATGAACGAGTGTTTTGAGTAGAAGTTTGTAAAATGAATGAAGCGGGAAATAAATAGAAATTAAGTGAGTGTACGTTATGTGCGTTTGCAATTAAATATGCAGTTTGAATTTTGTTATATATTTCCGTTAAATTAAATATATACGGAGTACTATTTAAATCGGAATCTTTATCTTTATATATAGTTAAAAACTTTGTATGCTCGAGTATTTAATGATATTAAAGGCAGAACTCTGTCAATTAGATAAAAAAAAAACAACTGATACAGTTTTACAATGCAATAAAAATTCAAATTTCGAGAGATTACATATACAAGTTTGATAATCACATATCAAACAACATGACGACAACAAAATAATTAGAGTAAATTACATTTCCTTAATCATCCCTCTGTTACATCCTATAGGCTTTGGGTTGGGCATTGTGAGGGTTCAATTCCTTGAACTAAATCGCAAGTCCATAGACTTTGGGTTCAATTTAGGGGTGAGTTTGGTACCATACCGGTACCGACCGGTTGGTACCGGTTTTTCTTTTGCCCCAAATCAAAAACCGAATACCGTACCATTTGAATCGGTTGGTACCGGTCCGGTGCGGTTCCGGTT